>JAZKJV010004610.1:0-277230 GCA_037367405.1 Ottelia alismoides
TTGTGACGAGCCTCCACGTCCTCGAGAAGCGGCCATAGCCGAGGATATCATCTGTGGCGTAGTAGTAGGCGTGGTATTGATCCTGCTCAGGCATTTGTAGACCTCCTCCATTGGTGGTATGTTCTCACTAGTCAGAAGCTGAGTACGAGCAACATCGTACTCTGAGTCAAGGGATGACAAGAAAACACCAGTCATAGTGGCATTACGATATGCCTGCTGTTTTTTTTTCTGAAGCCCAAAAAAGGGGAGACACTCAACTGTGTTCACCCTAATATATTAGAAAAAAAGAAAAGAAAGAAGGTTTTACAACAAACAGAAGCTATACAAAGAGGCGGCATAGCCGTCATCGCACCAGAGGAAAAACGAGAACTAGACACCACCCCAGTCCTCCACCAACCTCTCACTGTGAATAAGCACGTTCTCTTTGTAATAGCACTGGTCCGAGAAGACGGCCTCATTCCGACCGAGCCAGATTGCCCACAGCCTCGCCTCCGGAATCAAAAGGTCTCTTCTCGCTCTAGACCTGTTAAGAAACAATGAGTCACAGAAGGCCTCCAATCTAGTTGCACCCACCCAGTCCACAATTGGATCCTCCCACACCCCCCTTACCGAGGGACAATCAAAGAAAAGGTGGTCAAGAGTTTCCACCTCCAAATTGCACAGCACACAGAGATCGGACACATTTGCCAAGAACCTAGAGCAACGGTCCTTCGTCAAAAGCCTCCTCCTGCGGAAGAGCCATAAGAAGAAGCCAATGCGCAAAGGTAACCTTAGCCTCAGAAAAAACACCAGTCCCGCACCAGGAAGTCCGAACGCTCCGGCGGAGGAAGAGCCATCACCCCATAGGCCTTGCACGTCGAGAAGATACCGTCCCTCCAGACCCAATGGTCCCGTCCCACAGAAGGCCCATCAGCACCACCGAGGGCGTCAAGTAGGGACAGAAAGTCAGCAAGCCTTTGATCCGAAAAGTTCGCCCCGAAGCGCGGACACCAACACCCATTCTCCCAGCAAGAGGCCACAGATGCATCCTTGTCAGCTGCCAGCGCAAACAATCTCGGGAAGCGAGCACTCAAAGGATCCCCTCCCAACCAACCGTCCTTCCAGAATAAGAACGATTTACCATTCCCCAGTACCGGCTTAAACCTCGCCCGATGCTTGGCGAAGACTTCCACCACACCACGCCAAAAAGGTGTACGAGCACCACTCATCCCCACCCTCTCCTCCCCCGCCCTACTCTCCCCATGGATCTTCCTCAACACATCAATAAAGAAATTTCCCCCTAGCCCCAAACCCTACTTGCCCATTTGAGGAAGAAAGCATCATTAACAAACTCCAACCGCCTTACTCCCAAACCCCCTTCCAGCTTCCCTCGGCTCACCTACTCCCACGCCACAAGGTGAATCCCACCCCTCGAACCACCATTCTTTCCCCACAAAAATCTACGCATACAAGTATCAAGCCTCCTACGAATTCCAACCGGCAACCGACGATTCGACAAGAAGTAAACCGGGATAGAAGAGATCGCCGATTTGAGAAGAACAAGCCGTCCCCCCATGGAAAGAAGCGCCGCACGCCGACCAGCTAGTCGCGCCTCCACCCTCTCGACAACTGGGACCCAGTCCCTAGTCCTCGCCCTTCCAACCACCAATGGAAGACCAAGGTATCCAATCGGAAGCACGCCCGGAGTAGACCCCATAATCCGACCGCACTCAAGCGCCCTGTCCTCCGTCATTCCGAAAGGGTCATTCATAATCAGCCCCGACATTTCATTAAATAAGTCAAGGGTCATCGCCATGCCAGCAACCTCATCAGCACCACCCTCAATGAAACAGATGGTGTCATCAGCAAATTGAATCAATGGCACAGAGAGGTTTCCCTTAGAATAGCCCTTTGATAGCCCAACAGCAACAACCCGATCAGCCATACGAGCCAAGACGTCTGCAGCTACAACAAACAGAAGAGGGGCCAGGGGCAGGGGACACCCCTGGCGCAACCCTCTTCTAGGCTGGAAGAAACCCCCCCCCCCCAAACCGCCATTAACCAACACCGAGAAAGACACTGTGGTCACACACCGCCGCATCCATGAAATCCAAAGGTCAGGGAAACCCCGCCTTCTGAGAACCGACCATAAGAAGCTCCAGTCCAGATTATCATATGCTTTGGCAAAATCAATATTCCAAAGCACCCCTTGCCTCCCCGAGTTCCACCAATCGGCCACCATCTCCGAAGCCACCGCGATACAGTCAGAAATTTGTCTGCCGCGAACAAAAGCGGCCTGGATCGGGGAAATAATCGAATCAAGCACCTGAGCAAGCCTCCGGGCCAACACCTTGTCCACGATCAAGTAGATGGCGTTAGACATTGAGATGGGACGGAAGTCACCAATATCTTCCGCCTCAGGCACCTTCAGAATCAGCAACAAAATGGCCTTGTTAATTCGATTGAATCCCGCATTCCCGCTGCAGAACTCGGTAACCACCTCAAAAACATCCTCGCCCACCACCTCCCAGAAATCACGATAAAAAGCAACGGAGAAACCGTCTGGCCCCCGGGACCCCTCGTCATTTAATCCCGCACGGCAGCTTTAGTCTCCTCCACGGAAATCGGCCTAGTCAGCAACGCGCAGTCCGCCTCCGAGACAGTCGGAGCCCCAAGCCCCAGCCACCTCCAGGTCCTCCGGGAGCACCTCGCCGTGAAACACTTGAAATGCTCAGCGATCGCACGCCCTATCTCTTTGTCCCCAACAAACCTCGACCCACCAATGGAGATAGAGCGCAACATATTGTTACGCTCCTACAACTAGCCACATGGTGAAAGAAAGCCGTGTTAGCATCACCTTCTTTGAGCCACTTCAATCTTGAACGCTGCCGCCATTCAGTAGACCGCTTCTTATCCTCCTCCGCAACACGTTTTTGCACCCTAGACCTCTCACGAAGCTCGTCAGGCATCAGCTCCCTTTCGTTTTCCAACACATCGAGCTTCGCAATAACGTCCTCCGCCTCAACCCTGACCGCCACCCTCGCCGACCTGGAGTCCCTCTTGAACAGAGCCAACCTCTTTCGCAGCGACACAAGTTTCTGACTCAGCCTAGAAGCCGCTGAACCCACAAAGCACGACTGCGCCCGATGCTCCGACACAACCTCCTTGAAGCTCGCCTCCTGAATCCAGCACCTCTCGTATCTAAAGAGGCCCCTCACCAAAGGGGCCTCACCAGAGTCCTAAAGAATCGGCGAATGGTCCGAAAAAGACCTGGGCCTAGAGGAAACCGAGCAAAAAGGGAACATCCCCATCAATCTCCCAGATGCCAAAAAGCGATCAAGCCTAGAACGGGAGCTATTGCTCCTCCAGGTGTAAATAATATCTGTTGCCACCAAATTCTCTAAAGCCAAAGAGTCCACAACCTCCGCAAAACAGAGGGATCCCGGGTCGCGGCTACCCCTCGATCGGGGACGATCCGAGGAGTGAAGCGTAGCAATTAAATCCCCCCAATGATCCAGGGGAGCCCCTCAAAAGCATAGCTCGCAGCACGCAAGTCCTCCCAAAGCTCGCTCCTCTTATTTTGACAACAGGGGCCGTATACGCAAGAGAAAGCGATCGATGAGTTGGACGACCCCCTCACCAGCACAACCGAAATCATATGTCTTCCCAGGAGCCAAGAACTGAAAGAAAACGCCGCGAATCTCCACGCGATAATCAAACCCCCTGCCACCCCGTCCGCATCCAACGCTCTACAGTCATCCATAGCACCCGCATCAAAGGAATGCCAAAGTGCAGCATCAAGCCCCCTCAGCTTCGATTCCTGAATTAGAACAATATCACACCCCCATTCAATTAGTTTGGAACCCAACACCCTTCTCTTATCAGCCTCCCCCAGCCCCCTCACATTCTATGAGAGGACCTTCATTAGAACAACTGCCGACGCCCCTCAACAGGACCGAGACCAGCCGCCTCCGCCACAGCATCTCTCAAAGTAACACAGGAATGAAGTCGCGAGGACCCCCGCCCGAGACCTGCTCCTCCTTCGATATCTCTTCCCCGACCTCTTGTCCGAAAGGGTCCCCAAATCGCTTTCAGCGTCCACGGCCGCAGTAACCCCCACAGAGCTCGGAGAGGCGAGAAGAGACGAGCCTCCATCGTCGATCACAAGAGGGTCCAGGAGAGACAAGCTGCTCGCAGCCACCACCTTGCTCGAGTCGTCACCCGGGAAATCATGCGACCCCAAAAAGCGGAGATCGCAATTAGAGGGCTGAACCCCAACAGAGACCGGACTAACCTCGTCCGAGGTGGCACAGAAAGCCGGAGTCGGATCCAGGACCGATAAGGAGACCGACCTGCGGGTAGCCCCCGCTCCAGACCAGGATCCGAAATCCCAAAAACCGCAAACGTCCACCGCAGTCCGACCTGACATCGGATCCGAGAACCGAATATGAAGAGTACGGTCCACCTTCCACGTGCGCGAGCCAAAACCTGAATCAATCTCGGGCATCGCCCCCTCCGACAAACCGTCTCTAAATGAAAAGCTGCACAAGACCCGAGAACGGCCCCCGAAGGGGCGCGGGCAACCAAGCAAAGAGGGCGACGCTTCGGAAGAAACCCCATGCAGCGCCATGTGTCCACCAGAAGTCGAGGTGACGCCCCCAACCGACGGGACCTCCGTCCCCGCAGGCCAGGCCACCGGTAACAACGCCGCCCGCGGCGGCGGCGGAGGCTCCAAGAAGGAGAGCTCCACAGGGAAGCGGAACCGACCAATCTTCACGGACTCAAAGAAAACCTTGCCCAACGCTTCATCAAGGAGGTTCTTGCTACATTCCATCAGAACCCGCGTGGTTCTCCAATCCGAACCAGGCTTGATACCATCTTCCACGACCGCAAGAATCTCCCCCCAGCGCCGAAGAGCCTTGCCCAAGCCGCGAACCTTCCGAGAGAGGAAAGGAACCCCTCGCACCTCCGCAACACAAAACCTCGACGTTCGAGCAAGCTCCGTCCGAAAAACGCAAAGGCCTCCATGGTACATCTTCAGTTGCACCACACGTAACCAGCCTTTCCCGTTGCTCCGGGGAGAGGCCACGAACGAAGCACCGAGAATCATCCAAGACCACAAAGTCCCCAACGAAAAGAGGACCCAAGAACCCATGCAAGTGAGACCTGACACTGCTCCATGCAACACCCTTACTACGGCCAATCCCCACAACTGCCCCTCCAAAACCATCACCCTCCATCACCTTCCCATGCAAAGCATCCTCAACGGGCCTCCCCCTCAACACATCAATAAAGAAATTCCCCCCTGGCCCCAAACCGTACTTGCCCATTTGAGGAAGAAAGCATCATTAACAAACTCCAACCGCCTTACTCCCAAACCCCCTTCCAGCTTCCCCCGGCTCACCTCCTCCCA
This sequence comes from Ottelia alismoides, assembly GCA_037367405.1. Classification (NCBI taxonomy): domain Eukaryota; kingdom Viridiplantae; phylum Streptophyta; class Magnoliopsida; order Alismatales; family Hydrocharitaceae; genus Ottelia; species Ottelia alismoides. The sequence goes on from JAZKJV010004610.1 coordinate 5,393, forward strand.
CGCCACAAGGTGAATCGCACCCCCCGAACCACCATTCTTTCCCCACAGAAATCTATGCATACAAGTATCAAGCCTCCTACAAATTCCAACCGGCAGCCGACGATTCGACAAGAAGTAAACCGGGATAGAAGAGATCACCGATTTGAGAAGAACAAGCCGTCCCCCCTTGGAAAGAAGCGCCGCACGCCAACCAGCCAGTCGCGCCTCCACCCTCTCGACAACCGGGACCCAGTCCCTAGTCCTCGCCCTTCCAACCACCAATGGAAGACCAAGGTATCCAATCGGAAGCACGCCCGTAGTAGACCCCAGAATCCGACCGCACTCAAGTGCCCTGTCCTCCGTCATTCCGAAAGGAATAACCTTAGACTTGGCCCCATTCATAATCAACCCCGACATTTCACTAAATAAGTCAAGGGTCATCTCCATGCCAGCATCCTCATCAGCACCGCCCTCAATGAAACAGATGGTGTCATCAACAAATTGAATCAATGGTAAAGAGAGGTTTCCCTTAGAATAGCCCTTTGATAGCCCAACATCAACGACCCGATCAACCATACGAGCCAAGACGTCCGCAGCCACAACAAACAGAAGAGGGGCCAGGGGACACCCCTGGCGCAACCCTCTTCTAGGCTGGAAGAAGCCCCCCTCCAAACCGCCATTAACCAACACCGAGAAAGACACTGTGGTCACACACCGCCGCATCCATGAAATCCAAAGGTCAGGGAAACCCCGTCTTCTGAGAACCGACCATAAGAAGCTCCAGTCCAGACTATCATACGCTTTGGCAAAATCAATCTTCCAATGCACCCCTTGCCTCCCCGAGTTCCACCAATTGACCACCATCTCCGAAGCCACCGCGATACAGTCAGAAATTTGTCTGCCGCGAACAAAAGCGGCCTGGATCGGGGAAACACTCGAATCAAGCACTTGAGCAAGCCTCCGGGCCAACACCTTGGTCACGATCAAGTAGATGGTGTTAGACATTGAGATGGGACGGAAGTCACCAATATCCTCTACCTCGGGCACCTTCGGAATCAGCAACAAAAAGGCCTTGTTAATTCGATCGAATCCCACATTGCCGCTGCAGAACTCAGTAACCACCTCAAAAACATCCTCGCCCACCACCTCCCAGAAATCACGATAAAAAGCGACGGAGAAACCGTCTAGCCCCGGGGACCCCTCGTCATTTAATTCCCACACGGCAGCTTAGTCTCCTCCACGGAAATCGGCCTAGTCAGCAACGCGCAGTCTGCCTTCGAGACAGTCGGAGTCCCAAGCCCCAGCCACCTCCAGGTCCTCCAGGAGCACCTCGCCGTGAAACACTTGAAATGCTCAGCGATCGCACGCCCCATCTCTTTGTCCCCAACAAACCTCGACCTACCAATGGAGATAGAGCGCAACATATTGTTACGCCTCCTACCACTAGCCACACGGTGAAAGAAAGCCGTGTTAGCATCACCTTCTTTGAGCCACTTCAATCTTGAACACTGCCGCCATTCAGTAGACCGCTTCTTATCCTCCTCCGCAACACGTTTCTGCGCCCTAGACCTCTCACGAAGCTCGTCAGGCGTCAACTCCCTTTCGTTTTCCAACACATCGAGCATCGCAATAATGTCCTCCGCCTCAGCCCTGACCGCCACCCTCGCCGACCTGGAGTCCCTCTTGAACAGAGCCAACCTCTTTCGCAACGACACAAGTTTCTGACTCAGCCTGGAAGCCACCGAACCCACAAAGCACGACTGAGCCCAATGCTCCGACACAACCTCCTTGAAGCTCGCCTCCTGAATCCAACACCTCTCGTATCTAAAGAGGCCCCTCACCAAAGGGGCCTCACCAGAGTCCCAAAGAATCGGCGAATGGTCCGAAAAAGACCTGGGCCTAGAGGAAACCAAGCAAAAAGGGAACATCCCCATCAATCTCCCAGATGCCAAAAAGCGATCAAGCCTAGAACGGGAGCTATCGCTCCTCCAGGTGTAAATAATATCTTTTGCCAGCAAATTCTCTAAAGCCAAAGAGTCCACAACCTCCGCAAAACAGAGGGATCCCGGGTCGCGGCTACCCCTCGATCGGGGACGATCCGAGGAGTGAAGCGTAACGTTGAAATCTCCCCCAGTGATCCAGGGGAGCCCCTCAAAAGCACAGCTCGCAGCACGCAAGTCCTCCCAAAGCTCTCTCCTCTTAATTTGACGATAGGGGCCGTATACGCAAGAGAAAGCGATCGGCGAGTTGGACGACCCCCTCACCAGCACAACCGAAATCATATGTCTTCCCAGGAGCCAAGAAACTGAAAGAAAACGCCACGGATCTCCACGCGATAATCAAACCCCCCGCCACCCCGTCCGCATCCAACGCTCTACAGTCATCCATAGCACCCGCACCAAAGGAACGCCAAAGAGCAGCATCAAGCCCCCTCAGCTTCGATTCCTGAATTAGAACAATATCACACCCCCATTCAATTAGTCTGGAACCCAACACCCTTCTCTTATCAGCCTTCCCCAGCCCCCTCACATTCCATGAGAGGACCTTCATTAAAATAACTGCTGATGCCCCTCAACAGGACCGAGATCAGCCGCCTCCGCCACAACATCTCTCAAAGTAACACAGGAATGAAGTCGTGAGGACCCCGCCCGAGACCTGCTCCTCCTTCGATATCTCTTCCCCGACCTCTTGTCCGAAAGGGTCCCCAAATCGCTATCAGCGTCCACGGTCGCAGTAACCCCCACAGAGCTTGGAGAGGCAAGAAGAGACGAGCCTCCATCGTCGATCACAAGAGGGTCCAGGAGAGACAAGCTGCTCGCAGCCACCACCTTGCTCGAGTCGCCACCCGGGAAATCATGCGACCCCAAAAAGCGGAGATCGCAATTAGAGGGCTGAACCCCAATAGAGACCGGAGCAGCCTCGTCCGAGGTGGCACAGAAAGCCGGAGTCGGATCCAGGACCGATAAGGAGACCAACCTGCGGGTAGCCTCCGCTCTAGACCAGGATCCGAAATCCCGAAAACCGCAAACGTCCACTGCAGTCCGACCCGACATCGGATCCGAGAACCGAATATGAAGAGCACGGTCCACCTTCCACGTGCGCGAGCCAAAACCCGAATCAATCTCGGGCATCGCCCTCTCCGAAAAACCGTCTCTAAATGAAAAGTTGCACGAGACCCGAGAACGACCCCTGAAGGGGCGTGGGCAACCAAGCAAAGAGGGCGACGCTTCGGAAGAAACCCCATGCAGCGCCACGTGTCCACCAGAAGTCGAGGCGACGCCCCCAACCGGCGAGACCTCCGTCCCCGCAGGCCAGGCCACCGGTAACAACGCCGCTCGCGGTGGCGGCAGAGGCTCCAAGAAGGAGAGCTCCACAGGGAAGCGGAACCGACCAATCTTCATGGACTCAAAGAAGACCTTGCCCAACGCTTCGTCAAGGAGGTTCTTGCTACATTCCATCAGAACCCGCGTGGTTCTCCAATCCGAACCAGGCTTGATACCATCTTCCACGACCGCAAGAACCTCGCCCCAGCGCCGAAGAGCCTTGCCCAAGCCGCGAACCTTCCGAGAGAGAGGAAAGGAACCCCTCGCACCTCCGCAACACAAACCTCGACGTTCGAGCAAGCTCCGTCCGAAAAACGCAAAGGCCTCCATAGTACATCTTCAGTTGCACCACGCGTAACCAGCCTTTCCCATTGCTCCGGGGAGAGGCCACGAACGAAGCACCGGGAATCATCCAAGACCACGAAGTCCCCAACGAAAAGAGGACCCAAGAACCCATGCAAGCGAGACCTGACACTGCTCCATGCAACACCCTTACGACGGCCAATCCCCACAACTGCCCCTCCAAAACCATCACCCTCCATCACCTTCCCATGCAAAGCATCCTCAACGGGCCTCCCCCTCCCATGCAAACCCTCAACAAAACGGTCGACCCCACCAACCACACCCAACTTCACTGATTCAGCAACAGGACGCAGGACTGCGCCACCCACGACAGTCGAACCAACAGGCAAACGGGAAACATCCACAACCTGCGCAAAAGATCGCACCCCCTCCCACTTACAGGTGCCGACCACACCGAAGCAGCTCCCCCCCCCACGGCTGGCCGGAATCTCTTCCGCACGAGAAGAAGAGTCGCCCCTACCAAACCCTAACCGACAGGAGGCCCTTCTGTGACCAACTCTACCACACCCATAGCACCTCGCTGGGAGTCCGCAAGCCGACACCACATGACCGTGCTCACCGCACCTGAAGCATCGCCTTCCCGGCTTCCGGTGAGACACATGCACCCAACTATCAGGCCCACCTTCACGATCCTCCTCCCCCTCTGCAACATCACCGCTCCTCCGCTGCACCTCCTTTCCTTTGACATCGGCCCACCCCGCACGACCCTCTCCCGCCGCGCTAGCCGAGCTCTCTATTCGGTTTCCCGGAATCTCGGACGCTTCACCCACAGCCGCCTTCGGTCTCCAAGTCGTGCTTCGCCTCCACCAGCGCTCCATCTTCAAGATACCTGATCTACTCTATACCTTTATTCAAATAATTAATTACAATTTCTGATCAGAACTCAATATGCCTGTTGTTGTTCCACGCTGGTAGTAAAAGGCATGAAACTGTGTAGTCGTTCTAACATGCCACGCAGATGTGAGAAGTGGGCATGGAGAGGTCGACTATTCTGCTTGGTCGAGAAAATGTCAAACTGAAGTTGGAGGATCTTGCTTTCATTCTTCGCTTGTCCGTAGGTAGCAGCCAGTATATCCCACATGGACTTTGCAATTGGCTGATTTACAATATCATTAACAATCTCTGTGCTAAGTGTCCCAGAGAGTCAGATACGAGCATAGGCATCATCTTGCTTCCATGATGCATTTGCCCCAGTCTTGTCCGCCGGTTTGGAATCAGTCAGAATATGCTCCTTGTTGTGGCATTGCATTAGGGTACGAAACTGCATGGACAATAACTCGTAGTTGGTCCCGTCCATCTTCACGATAGGTGCCGGGCCCTTGAAGACACCGAAAGAGGAGAAAACGCCACCCTTATTTTCTGACATTCTTCAATAGACCAAGACGCGGAACAAGAGAGAACAAATCAAGAATAGACGTATCTACTGCATCATAGGAGGGATGAGTTGTATCTGTAGACTTATACACTCATCCCTAATCCTTCGTATGAGGTCTAGGACTGCAAATGAAGGAGCAAATCAGACTATATCGCCTTTGTCGAACCAGTCCAGACCTCGTTGCGTCACAAAAATGCCTATGTGTAGTGGGTCTACAACGGTGCCAGGAGAAAGGCGGCACCAATAGGGGCAGGGGCCTCAATAAAAGGCGGCCGGAGAGGAGCCTTTGGGAGGTCGATGCGGCGTGGGGGGGGGGGGGTCGCTGGGGCTGGGCGGCGTCGCTGGGGGGGTTGGGCGGCGCCGTTGGGGGATCGGGGCGACGTGGGGCGCCGTAGCGGGGGCGAGGCGGCGAGGGAGGGGCTGGCTCGACGAGGGGGTAGGCGAGGCCGACGGGTGTAGGGTTAGAGTTAGGGTACGAGAACCCCAGTCTAGGACCGTTGCTCTGATACCATGTTGGGAGAAAAATGAGACTTGTTATTGAAGGGATCCCAGGGCTCTCTTATATAGGAGAAAAGCTATGGGTTAATTACATGAGTGGTACACACAGAAAACATAAAATATAAATTAGATACTAAGAGATACAATTATCTTAACACATAATTGGAATCGAGGCATAATTGAGGCACTTTTTGAAAAATACAGCTAGTTCTGTGTTAGCTTTTTTCACTTATATATATTTTATATTTTATAGTTGAAGAGAAAACACTATTTGTTTATTTTTCATGTCATTGTACTAGTTATCTGTACTAGTTATCTGGATGTTGCATGTTTTGCATGTTATCTGACTTTTGCTCTATAATGTTTATGCTTATCTAATGTCTAAAATGGTCTAGTAGTAGAACTAGTAGGCTTCCACTCCAATGACCATGGTTCCAACCCCACCCTCCCCCCTTAACAACAACAACAAAGCCTTCCCCATATTAAATATGATTGGCTACATGGATTCTTTGCCTCCATTCTGATCTATCTTGGGTCAATCTCATGCTTAGATCTAAAAAATTAAGATCCCTTCGTGCAGTCTCATTCCAACACTTCTTGGGCCTTCCTCGCCCTCTCTTAGCCGACTCAACATCCCAAAACTCGCATATCCTAACTGGTGCATCATCTGACCTCCTTTGCAAATGGTCAAACCATCTTAAGTGATTTATTCTATTAGTAACACCTCCATCAATTTCTACATCATGTTGCAAAACAGATCCCATGTATCTAAAAGAATATCTCTTCTGAATATTATTGTCACTAATCTTCACTTTGATTCCTTCACCATTGCATCCATCAAAAGTGCACTCCATATAGTAATCTTAGCCCTACTTATACAAAGTCCATTAGTCTCCAATGCATGTCTCCAGACCTCAATCTTCTCATTTACCCCATCTCTAGTCTAATCAATCAACACAATATCATCAACGAATAACATACACAAAGGTATCTCATCCTTAATGTGACTTGTCAACTCATCCATAATCAAAGTAAAAAGGAATGGACTCAAAGCTGGACCTTGATGCAGACCAATGTTAATATAAAAATAATTACTCTTCCCAGACTAGATCCTTAAACAGTTGAAGCCCTATCATACATATCTTTTATGAGGTTAATGTATAGGATATGTACTTATCTCTTTTCTAGAACTCTCCACAATATCTCCCGTTGGACAGAATTATAAGCCTTCTTCAAATCTATAAAAATCATATGAAGGTTCAACTTTTTAGCTCTAGAAATCTCCATTGTTCTCCTCAGCAAGTGGATGGCTTCAATAGTTGAGCGACCTGGCATGTATCCGAATTGGTTTTCTTTTACTTTGGAAACTTGCCTCAACCTTCTTTCGGTCACACATTCCCAAATTTTCATATTGTGACTCATCAGCTTGATACCTCTGTAATTTGAACAATTTTAATGTCTCCTTTGTTCTTATAAAGAGGCACCATGATGCATCTCCTCCAATCTTTAAGCATTTTCTTGCTTCGTCAAATAACATTGAATAGATTTGTAAGCCAAGTCAAAGGTCAATCCCCTCCTTTCCTGCCGTTAGAAGTGGTGAAAGTTCGGGCAGTCCGGAATCCAAGGATTCTACTGTGCCCTACTGCCATATAGAATTCATTCTTCTGGACACGCTTCCTGCCCTCAATGCAAAGATAAGTCAGCAGTCATCATCCGAGAAAGAAGTTCTGCTTTTTCTCACACATATTAATAGGTTATAAAGAGCCCGATCCCATTCGACCATCCCCTCCGCGCTCACTTAAAACTCTCCATACTTCTATAGGAATGTCATCAGGTTCTACACCTTTCCCAGGTCTCATAACCTTCAAAGCCTCCTCTACTTTCTTCCTTTGTATTTGTCTATAGCTTGCACGATTCAAGTAGAGATTCGAACTCTTGCGGAAAACCCCATGTGCTTAGCAGGCGCACGCCTTAACCGTTCGACCAAAATGATGTCCTCCCCACTTAACCAGTAAAAAAAACTTTAGATCTTGTATACGTTTGATGTCCCGGCTTCTGGTGCTTAGTTTGTGTCTGAATGCAGTTCTAGCAGTAGTTAAAATGGGCTATCTGCTGATGTAATGTTTGTCGTGTTTTCTTGCAGTTTCGTACTTGCCACATCCCGTTTTTGTGTTGAAAGTTGTTATATGGTCGTTTCTCATGATTGATAATGATTACTGTTTTTATCAAACTGGCAATTTGTTTGATTTCCTTTTTTTAGAGCTATTCTCCTGTTTATTACGTCCTACATAAGTTTTAATCTTTTATTCGCTGCATAGGAAGAATTAAGTGGGATATTAAAGGATTACGTGGGTCGTGAGTCTCCGCTTTATTTTGCTGAAAGACTCTCAGATCACTACAAACGGGCAAATGGGGAAGGGCCCCACATATATCTCAAAAGGGAGGATCTAAACCACACCGGAGCCCACAAGATTAACAATGCCATTGCACAAGCTTTGCTTGCCAAGCGTTTGGGGAAAAAGAGGATAATAGCTGAGACAGGAGCTGGGCAGCATGGAGTTGCTACTGCTACTGTTTGTGCTAGATTTGGATTGGAGTGCATAGTGTACATGGGTGCCCAAGATATGGAGAGACAGTCTCTTAATGTTTTCAGAATGCGGCTTCTTGGGGCTGAGGTATTGTTACTTTTTATTAAATGTTGAAGTACTGACAATTACCTTGTTGGGCATTGCAGTTTTTTTTCAAGCATCGGTTATTCAATAGCATCAGATGGCTTTAATATACTATGTTCTTTTAAATACTGAAAGTTTCAATTTCCCATGAACAAGATGGTACTCTGCATCGGATTTTTACATGTTTACCTTTAGAGACAAAATGGGGGTGCAGTGCTACTTTAATGGAATTTTTTTAGTTCTTTCTTATTGGAAAAACTATGGACACTACTGAAACAAATTCATTGTTCAACGCGCGCACACACATAATTCATTGAAGATATTACATAAAAGACCAAAGACCACAGTTTAGGATGGTTTCATGGACTCCCCCTTTTGAAGAATAAGCTTTGGTCTTGGAGGTATAGTTTTAAACACTTGACAATCTTCAATCTATCGTCATTTTTTTCTCATTTTCAATCTTTTTTTTAATGTTTATAAGCATACATAGTCATAATGGATAGGCTCAGTAGAGCCATACAGGTACTTATAGTCATAATGGATAGGCTCAGTAGAGCCATACAGGTACTTACTAAGACCAACTTGATATGATGAAATTTTGCTCAATCTTGACTTGAGCTCGCACCAATGCACTGATCTTGACTAATCTGCTACCAGTGTTATGAGCTTAATACACCTGTCAAAGCCAGCCCTGAGTTGTCGGCCTATTTTCTACCTACCCAAACCTTGTTCCACATGCCCACTTTTTCACTGTAGAACACGATATTATCTCTCATAGGGAAAAATTCGAAGAAAGTATTGATTATCACGTATTTAGTTATAGACTTTAGAAGAAAATAGAAAATAACTAAATCTAAGGTCGCAAAACCAAGGAGGATTATATCTGTTATAGGCAGTTTTTTACCATTCTTAGGTGGAACTTTTATAAGGATTCTTTCCAGTTATTTTTTGTTATGAGCATTGCTATAAAGGGTGCTCACCTAGGTGTGAAGGTAAATCAAAGCTAAAGTGCCTTGTCTTGCATCAAATAGTGCAGTTTTCCTTTGGTTCGGTCCATGCCAAGGGGTGCAAAGTATAAAGGAGGGTTCCAAAGGCACTAATTCTGAGTATTGAAGATTCGAAGTTGAACATGCCATGATGTCCCGATAGTAGTTGTTTTCTTTCCTCTCTACTTGTTGAGAGACATACCCTTGGTTCTCTTTTCTATTGTCGCCCTTTGCGGCTCTCAACCACTACCTTCATCCTTTTTCATTGGGGCCTTCTCATCTTTTGCCTCCCTCTATGACCCTTATCACTAACTTGAGTGAGTTACAATGATATGAGTTAGACATGTACGTTCTTAGCGAGTCATTATGCAATAAATGTTATTGTTATGATGACATTCCTTATCTGAAATTAAACATAATTACATTTGCATTATTGTTAAGGCCCTTCAATATGAGTAGGGGTACATACAATGGCCATTTCTGGTATCATAAAACTGTTGATATAAAAAGTTAACTTTTAGAGACTCATGTATATTTGTATATCTAAAGAATTAAAAGACACAATGATATTTGTTAGAAAAATAGGAAGCGGAAGCGGAATGATAAATAGAGCATAAACAGAAAGATAAAATATGAAAGACAAAGATTTACGTGGAACCCTACTCTGTAAGGAGCGGGATGAAACTACGGGAGAACGCCTCAGAGGGTTGGTGTGTCTATTGCACTTTTTCCCATCTGATACAGGAGGTCTAGGGCTCCTTATATAGCCCTTACAGAGCCTCCAAGTCCCACCACTGGTTGTGTAACATCCGGATCCGAATGAACTGAAGCTCCTGTCAAGAAAAGGATGTTGCAAGCAAGTTTGGATCTCCAAAGTGGAGATATTCAAAGGTACATATCTCTCTCCTCTTTAATCTCATTAAAGTCAATGTTGAAGTTTCTAATTCAGTTTTTTTTATGTTGCTATCCATCAGGTATTTTATCTATTGTTGTATGTTAGATAAAACCACAAAATCCTTCCAAACTTAAAGGATCAAAGGTACAATCTTTTCCCCTCTCTTGCTGCTTTCCATGCATGGTCTTTACACATTTTGATAGTAATAGGTTGCTTGAGTGTTGTATATTCTAGATATGCTATAACTGGGTTACCATATATTATAACATGTTGGGAACAAGGGTCTTGTAGTAATCTAAAGCAATGGAAATTTGACTCTATAATACTTGTGTATTGCATGTGGCAGAAGATAGATTGCACTTTCATCTAAATTCTAATTGTATATTCCTGGTTAATATGATGTGAATACATAAATAACATCTCAATACTAATAATAGAAGTACAAATGATTCCCAAGAACATTTAAACCATTGTGAGATATACATGAGGGTCGGTAAAGGTAGTGATATCATGTTCTGCACAAGGGTCATTGGAACTAGAGTTTAATGTAAGGATATACAACACTAATGAAGCCTATAAAGAAGGTCATCATACTTATCTCTTGAGATGGTATACATAGAATCATGATATCATCAACATCTCAAAAGACTGTTTGATGAGCTACAAAGTTTATTATGCTTTAACCAGCAACAATCTTCTCTATGGCTACTACATCTAGAAAAGTAAAATAATATGTGGCTCATCTCGATGTAAAACAATCACGGTTGTGGGCATGAGTGGACCTAATCTGTCCCTCCTAGAAGAAGCAACCATGGAAGATGTGGTCTCACCTTTCTTAGGTGTATGAAATAGTATAGATAATATACTCAACTTAATATGTACCTCCTAACTAGAAGAAATCTTTGATGTGGTAATCCTTTGTGACAACACGACCTCATATGGAGATTCCAGATCCGGAAGAAAAAGATCAACAATCAATGGATATCTGAATAGTCCATGTGTTGCACATATACAGACATGTGTGTAAGAATTTAGCCTTTTAAAACTAGAATTCCTAGCATAGCAATATTCAACTAAAGGTTGGGTATTCTGCTTCATTTTAAACATTAGACAAATCTGCATAATGCAAGCAAAATTCTTCTCTTCAGAGTATAGTCAACTTAAGAATCTGCCACATTTTTTTTCATGGTTTTTGATGCACAATATCTATACCGCTGGAGCATATTCCATTTTATGACATAATCAGGAGATTATTTTCAATGGAGCATATTCCATTTTATGACATAATCAGGTGATTATTTTCAATATTAAGTATTCTGAAATCTGTTAGATATATTGTTATCAACTTAGTTGGATTCTTAATCTCGAGAACAATCACAGAAGGTCTATTTCAACCTATTGAAAATGACGAAAGATAAAGAATTTAACTATGATCCAGCTTAATGATATCAAGATCGCGTAATTAACCCGACATATTTTTTTTAGCAAGGGTAGGAAGATACAAAGTAGCTAAAGGGGTATAACTCTTGGCTGGGAGTTTGATACATCCAATTGGGAGGGTTTCTCAATATCTCTTAGTAATAGTGATAAAGAATCGAAAGATGGCTACGGTGGATAAGTAAATAATAATCTCAATATGTTAGCATTATTAGAATGACTTGAGATCTAGTGGAAGAGAAGATCCAGGGTGAAATTTTGCAGTGCCAGGAAGGATTGCATCGACCATCTTTTCATCTTTTGTTCATTATATTAGGGTATTTTCATACAAGAGACTTAAAAAAATTAGATCAAGAGTCTTGCCACTAAATTACGAGTTAAATAACAAAAGTAAAATTTCTACATTAAATTAAATTTTAAATTCAGTTCCAATAAACAACTTATGATCTCGTGGTTTGAAAAAGGAGTTCATTGAGATATTTTCATAAATCTAGATTAATAAGCAAGCCGCCAATTGATGAGATCATCTATGATCAATGACTGAAGATCTTTGTGATCAATCATTCAAAATCACTAAAGTATGAATCACTATTCAATATAATTATCAACAAGATACCTAGATCTGTAAAGTTGACTACATCAGAGTTCAAGAGAGGATGAGAAATTAAGTTAGTGATGATTAAATGATGACTAGTAATTATAAGTGCCAGTCATGGTAACCTTTACGCCTGACTGTGCGAGGGGGCGGTGACCCTCAGCTGGGCGGAAGATTAGGAAGCCCAGTTAGGGCAGCGGCCGCTTCGTGCGTGGGTCTAGGATCCCAGTCTTTTTCTCGGTTTTTCGCGAGCGCTCGCAGTTTTTACACCTCTCTGGGATCCACAGGTTTTCTTTTAAAGACCAGTTCCGCTGACCCTTGTTCTTTAGGGTACCTAGGCTGGAGGACCCTTGGTTTTAGTTTTTCGAGCTCGTTAGCCCGTACCGGTCGGGCCGGTTTTTCTTTTAGAGCGACTTTTCTAGAGAGTTTCTCTCACCCGTCTCAGTGGCGTAGTTTTGGAGTAGACCTATCCCTCTATTGGACCGCCCTTCCAATTAGAGGGCGATACGGAAGACCTCTTTTATAGGCTACTTCACCGCTTGAGTTCTATTTATTTTTCGCCAACAGACTTGGCGATGCTACATCTGAATCATCCATGTATACATCTGAATCCTCTGTGGCTACCTCTAAATCAGTTACAGTTGAATCTGAAAAAGATACATTGAAATTGGATTGAGTCACAATTGAGTTGGCTAAAGTTGAATTACAGTTGAGTTGGTTTCCGTTGAACTAGTTACTTTTCTGCCAATAATTCCTGGCAAAGAGAAAAGACCATATCATGAAAATCATCCTTATCAGACTATCTACTAGGCTTGAGAAAAACAACAAGAAAAGAATCAAAACCCCATATCCATCATATACTCTTACTATGATCAATCCACAAGATTCATAAACATCTTTATAAGCATTATAGAGATAATGATTATATCAGAGTCTCATCATTCATATCCTCAAGACCAGTCAAACTTGTATTATAATTAATAGAAAGACAATGACTCAAATATGGACCATATGATATTTAAATATAAATGATTATGTGGGTAATTAATGTAGGATGAGTAGACTGGGGTTTTACATACCAAACAGCTTGAAAGCCTGTTTCATTGCAAGTAGCTTTAAATTTTATCTGTCAGGACCAAATTACTTGCTTTCTTTTGGAACCACTAAATTTCCTGTTATTTTAATTAATTAAGATTTACTCAACAATTGTTGATGTTCTTTTCTCCCTATTCCATGGATTGCAGGCAAAATACCTGCACCGTTGTATTGGGAGAGTTGAATGTCAGTTTCTGAAGCAAAACATATCAGGTATGTATGTTATAATTTTGTTCAAGGATATTATTAATGTTTTTAATTCTCTTCTGATAAAATTGGGATGCATGTACATAATGCAAATTCTGTTGCTACATGTTAACTGCTATGGAATTTATGCAATATAAGTGTGATATGTTATAGTTCTGTGGCCTGTTAGTTAATGTGAATGTCATCCGTATAAAAAACATTCCCTAATTTCCAGTTCCCTAATGCGATTTCTAGAGAATATGATATTACAGATGATGTGTAAACGGGTTTCCCAGATCCGAGAAGGAGCGGGCTTCACAGGTTGATGTGGGACTAAACTCTTGGATGGGGTACCATCTTCCATACATATGACATACAACCAAATACTCCAATACACCCCCTCAAGCTGGAGCATGCAATGCTCAGCTTGTACAGACAACAGAAAGAAACACAACTCACGCTACAGTACACTATGGACAATATCAACTCAACGCGCACAACTGCTGCTGTCGAGGACGTTGCTTCTCATGCCGTACAGGTGAGGAGGACGAACGGGCTGGAGTGTGAGTCTGCTGAATCTCCTCGTCGGAGAGCATGTGCTCTGAACTGTGCCTGTCAGAGTCACTGCAACTGGAAATGAGTCTCCTCGTCGGAGTACTCTAGCCCGCCACGATAGACAACTGCTCCATCTCTGAAAAGGGCCGAACTAGAAGAAGGCCATGGAAGTGCAATCCTCGTCGGAGTCCACGGTGCTGGAGAATGGAGTCTGAAAGAAGTCTCCTCGTCGGAGAACTAGGTCTCTCCCATCTGGCACGAAGAATGGTACACTACTCTGGAGTACCTATGATACCACATGAAAACACTTGCCAACATGGCATAGGGAATGGTCCTCTACTATGGAGTCCCTATGGCTCGCATGAAAACTCCGGCCGACAAAACAAGAAGAATGATGGGACCATGACAGAAGATGGCAAACACGTGCTCATTTGAGAAGACCGCATACATGTGCATGTCTGAAACTGGAGACTCAGAAACATCTGATGTCGAGTCTGAAACCGCACATCAAACTGGGACTCGGAATCTGAACGTCGAGTCTGGAATTGCGCATGGAAATTCTTCATTTGAAAAACTGTAGAATCTGAACAACTGACTGGTCTGACGAATTTGACATCTGGAAAATACATGTGACTCTACATAATACTCCCCCTTTCTCCCATATTTGTCGGAAAACAATGGCATCGACACAGTTGGGAGAAGACATGAATATGAGGAGAAAATAAAACATCTCAAATGCCAATATTTTTTTCTTCTCAGCTTCTCAAATTAATTTTTTCCCTTTTTTCCGACTATTTCCATTTTTTTAATAGCGACCAAACATATATATTTTTTAAATAAGCCTTTGAAAATTTTTGTATATGGCTTTCGCAAAATGCGTACGACTTTTTCTCATGTACGCGCCTTTTTTTTACGACTGAACCCATTTTTTTCCAATGATATGGCCCATATGAGCCCAACTTGCTGTAGCCACTTAGGGCTTTAATAAGCAGCAACCCCCCCTGTTTTTCCCTTTTTTTTAAAAAAATTCGGCTCAACAGTTTTTTTAAATGCCGTCCTAGGGTTCCCAACGTGGGAACCCCTTTCGTTACGCCTAGCACCCCCGATGGGGGTTCCTACACTTGGGGCTCGCGCAAAGGGGTGGCGGCGCCGCCTAGGCGATGCAACAAGGAGGAGAGGTTGCCTCTCAACTGGAGGAGGCCGTGCGATGTTGAACGGGAGGCGCCGCCTAGATGGAAGGAGAACGCGAGATCTCGCCATCGCTGGGATCCTGCACGGGGCTGCGCCTTGCCGGAAATCAAAGAGATAATAGGGCTCCGCCTGGGGTTGAGATACGAGGCGAGAAGGTGGAGATCTCGCTGCTTGATGTCTGGCGATATGGGCTGCTGGAGGAAGATGCGGCCCAAAGGGAGGTGTGCGCCGCTAGGGGCGATGCCTGGAGTACATGCTGCGACTCGCCATCTCGAAGGTGCGCCACCAGCGTGCGACTGGAGAGGATGGCGGCAGGAGAAGAGGCGGTGCGTCTGGGATGTGCCGAATGCGGGACTGCGTGGGAGGCGCTGCCTGGGAAGCCTCCGCCTGAAGGGTTCGAAGATGGTGGCATGCCGCCTTGAGCCCTTGCGCCAGAGGGTTCCGCAACGACGAGATGGTCTGCAAGAGGTCTCAGATCGCGTATGAAGATCGCGCATGAAGGAAGCTTCGCTTGAAGATGTGTGCTCATGCCTGGAATTGCTTGAAGGGCTGCACGACCACAACCTTGAACTGAGAAGAGGATCGATGCTTGCACATGCCGATAGAAATCTTTGAAGTATAACTACGGTTTCAAGAAAATCCTAGAAAATGGAACACGTTGCAATCTTCAAATATCAATCTTTAATAACAAGAACTCCAACGAAACGAATCTCGAATAAAAACTACAGAACTTAAAATCCTCGAGAATCGAACCCGCTCTGATACCATTTTAAAAAAAATAGGAAGCAGAAGAGGAATGATAAACAGAGCATAAATAGAAAGATAAAACATGAAAGAAAAAGATTTACGTGGAACCCTACTCCGTAAGGAGCGGGATGAAACCACGAGAGAATGCCTCAGAGGGCTGGTGTGTCTATTGCACTTTTTCTCATCTGATGCAGGAGGTCTGGGGCTCCTTATATAGCCTCCACAGAGCCTTCAAGTCCGACCATTGGTAGATGTGGGACTAAACTCTTGGATTGGGTTAATGGATCCTGGAGAGATCCATTTACCAATCTCACATACATATGGCACACAACCAAATACTCCAACAATATTAAAAGAGGATATCCAGCATGAGAAGAGATGACAATCTTATCTAAACAATGATATCTAACTGACACTCTTAATGTAGGTCCTATGTGTATGAACATAGATTCAAAGGTGTCAGTCGAATCAAGTTAAAGAGTTAACGCGATGAGATCAAGATGCTAAGACCCGTATCTTATATTGTCACGAAACTGTATATATCCATTGATCGAAGATCGATATATATATATATATCTAAATATGTAAATTTATATGTTGCCCTATTTTTGACCAAAAAAATCTAAATATCTAAACTTGCAGACCAATATGCTGATGACGTGACAAGGGCTATATATCGACGAGCTCGTGTGCGTACGAGGACACATGAGCCATATGATTTATCAAAGAAATCGTACATGTTCATACTCAATGAACCGGAGGACAAGATCTTACTATTGAGATATTGGGGTTACAACGAATTCCAACTATAACACTCATGTTTAGGAAAAAAATGATACGTATTCGAATTCGAGAATACTAATATATGCTTTTGGAAAGCATAAAATTGATATTTTTACCCAATGGTTGATTTATAAATATTGAGATATTTGTATCTCTCGGTGTTTATTTTATATTTCCTATTTCTCCTATCCACATTATGTAATTTTCACGGGAAGTATCTCTGTCATGCATGTAATAGTCGCTGCGATACCGGGTTGTGTCTGGAGAAGAGTTGCAGTAGAAATCCAGCGGGGAGTAGTAGTTGGCGATAGAGACACCCCAACGAAGCAGTCGATGCTCAGTGAAGATGCCTGATAATAGTAGATGTATGGAGTGTCGGTCTGTCAGTCATTGACAGGCAATAGAAGTTCTGAAGAATATGTTCCATCTCAGACTCCCCCTTTCTCCCATACTTGATTGAATAAAGAACGTGGATGATCAAGTTGGGAGAAACAAAACATGCATTTTTTGTACTTTTTTGCACAAATCATTTTTTTACACGTCTTCTTTTTTAGGCTATTCCCTTTTTGTACGATTTTTTGGTACAATGACCTCTTTTTTTTTAAAAAAACTTTTTTTTCAGAAAACTCTCGCCCCCCTTTCTTGGTCTCTTTTTTCTTCTTCTTGGCCCTTCTTTTTTTGCTGAATATAGAGCCTATTGGGCCCGAATCATTTGCAACACTTCTCTCTCACATTTTCTTATAACACATCAAGCATGGCCTAATGAGAGCAATCAATAGCAACCCCAATTGGGCCCTTTCTCTTGGAGCTATATTTTTTCTCTTTTTTAGGAACTGGGCTTCTTTGGACCCATATGATGCTACCCTGATGGGTTCCTCCCATCTCATTAGAAGAGAAAAAGGGAAAAAATGGTCAGATAGGGTTCCTGAGGGTGCGTTTGGTTGGGGGGTTACCCCCCACTTTGGGTGGGTTACCCCCCAAAACCCATATTCCCAACCCACTAGTGGGGCCCACTCTCTTTACAACCAAAAAAATATATATTATACCGTCATATCATCTAAAAATCATAAAATACTCAACTTCTACACACTATTCCAAACTTCAATACAATCACATCACAACAACCACCTAATTTTTCAAATTCCAATACAATTATACCATAATAAGTACCAACTTTTTCAAATTCCAATACAATCACATCACACAAACCCTCCCAACCCTTAACCCACCAACCAAACACACAAACACAAAACCGGGTTATCCACCCCTGGATAACCCACGAACCAAACACACCCTTACTGTTTTGCCTACGTGGCATGATCTAAGTGGTAGAGTTATTATACTTACAATTATGTTTGTAACCCTTTGGGTGCGTTTGGTTGGGGGGTTACCCCCCACTTTGGGTGGGTTACCCCCCAAAACCCATATTCCCAACCCACTAGTTGGGCCCACTCTCTTTCCAACCAAAAAAATATATATTATACCATCATATCATCTAAAAATCATAAAATACTCAACTTCTACTCACTATTCCAAACTTCAATACAATCACATCACAACAACCACCCACTTTTTCAAATTTCAATACAATTATACCATAATAACTACCAACTTTTTCAAATTCCAATACAATCACATCACACAAACCCTCCCAACCCTTAACCCACCAACCAAACACACAAACACAAAATCGGGTTATCCACCCCTAGATAACCCACGAACCAAACGCACCCTGAGAGAACCAATCTCACTAACATGCTACCATGAGAGTCATGCATGCCACGGTTGGTAGAGATGGCCTATAATCGAACATGTCAGCTCTATCGAGGCACAAGAACAATCCTGGAGGCGTCTCCAGATGATAATAGGAGGTCACCGCTGCATGGGATCTCGCAAGGCTTGTGTGACGTCTGCGGATCTGGGTTACCCGTTTACACAACATTCACACTATTATATTGACAACCGATCGCATTAGAACACCTGAAATTTAGGGAAAATTTTTCGCATTTCGAATGACATTCACAATTAATGTAACTAATCAACCACAAAAACAACAGTGTATCACCTATTCACATTGCATTAGTTTTCATATAATTTACATGTAACAAAAATAAATTAACATTTTGTACATGCATCCAAAAATGTAGCAGAAGAGGAAGGAAAAACATTTACATTATCTTGTACAAAAACTACAATCATAAGTACCGTAACAAAAATTGCGGATGCTCAATATCTAGCTGTCAATATACTGCGATACAGGCGCCTTGCCTGCCATAAATGATAGGAATAAGAGAAATGTCAACTGTTGAGAATGTAACCGTAGTTATTCTTTGTATCCCCATTAAGGGCACTTCTGTATTTTTCTCCGTATGGCTCTCTAGGGTTTCAAGGGTTTTGTCATATATAAGGACCCCTAGACCTACGGAATAAACATGAACTTACAGCCTCTCCACATGGTATCAGAGCAACGGTCCTAGACCGGTGTTCTGACTGAATCCCCGATGCCACCGCCTGCCCTTTCCTCCCCTGCGCCCGCCCACCAACCCCTACACGCGGCCCTACGCGCCGCCCGTTGTCTCCCCACGCCCTGGCGTCGCCCTAGCGCCTCCCTGCACCCCCCTTCGCCTTCCTGTGCTTCACGCGACGCCCTAGCGCCGCCCCCTGCACCTCACGTGACGCCTCCCTAGCGCCGCCTCAAGGCCCGCCGCATCCCCAGCACCGCCAGCGGCCTCACTGCGTCGCATGCGACGCTGACCTAGTGCAACCCCAAGGCTCGTCGACTCCCCGCGCCGCCCTGCCTACGACCTAACAGCCTCCTGTGGTTTCCACTGTCTATTCATGATGTACTACTAGGTTCCCATGCTACCTAAGTCTACAGACACTTTCTAGGTCACTTCTTCTTGACCCGTGCGGCCACCATGGCATCCACATCTGCATCTTCAGACACCAAGTCCCTGTACCCTACCTCTTCTATGATGGTACATGGCACTTCTATCAAACTTAAGGGTTCGGAGAATTATGTTTTATGGTCCCATTCCTTCCGAGTTTTTATTGGTGGCCAACGCAAGATCTATGTTCTCATTACTGATCCGCCCAAGGAGACGGAGACCAACTACGACACCTGGTATGTCGACAACTGCCAAGTAATTACATGGATGACTAATAATATTGATCCAAATATAGCCTCTAACCTACTCTACAAATCCACTGCCAAGGAGATGTGGGACAATCTTGAGAAGACTTACTCCCAGAAGACGACCAAGTCTAGGATCTTCGATATCTACACTCGGATCTAGTCTGCAAATCAAGGAGATACATCCTTGATTGAATACTATCGCCTCCTCACTGGGCTGTTCAAAGAACTCCTTATATTTCAACCTGCTTGCTGTGATAAACAGATAGGAGAACGTGCAGAATGGCAGGTATATCGGTTTCTCTCAGGGCTACACCCACGGTACAAGCCCGTGAAGGATCAATTTCTGACATTTGCTGCTCTACCCTCTCTTGAAACTATCTTTGGCAGACTCCAGGAGCTAGAGTCTCCAAACCCCCTTCCGTCTACAGAGACTACCGCACACTTTGCAAGAGGACGCTCGACCTACCAGGGGGGACGTGGCCGTGCTTTTGATTGTGGTCATGGACGTGAGCATGGATGAGGACGTGACTTAGGTCGCGGCTGTGGACATGATTCTACTACTGCCCGCTACCCAGCGTGCTCCCATTGCGGACGCTGGAATCATCCATCAAAACGATGCTGGACGAAACTTGGCATGCCTCCTAATGCCAACAACGCCTATGAGACTATTTTTTCTGATGGCACCTATGATACTATGGACGCCTCTCATGCCCAGTCTTCCACAGACAATGCTATCTCCTTTACTGCAGCAGAGTATGCTCACCTTCGCCAATTGCTACAGAACTCTGCCACTGATACTCCTGCTTTTGGCCCTACTGCTAGTCTGGATGTCACAATAGGTACGATTGCCAGCTCTGCCTCTACCTCTACTCCCGCCTGGATAATCGACTCGGGAGCGTCCACTCATCTTACAAGAGAAGGTAGTCTTCTCACCTCCTCACGGCCATCCCCTGTTGTAAAAACTGTTCGTGTGGCAAATGGTGCTCATTCCCCTATTACCAGTGTGGGAACCGTGGATTTTTCCTCCAAACTTTGGCTAACTGATGTCTACCGCGCTCCTGACTTTCCTCTCAGTCTTCTGTCTGTTCATAAGCTATGCACAGAACTTAACTGTCGAGTGATATTTGATGGCTTTTGTCGTTACTTTCAGGACATCCGGACGAGACAGATTTTTGGTGGGGGACATGAGAAGAATGGCCTATATTATCTTGATATTCCTTCCGACTCGGGTTTCGTTGGCGCGACTTCCATCTCTGTTGACCCTCTTCTCTGGCATCTTCGTCTCGGTCATCCGTCTGCAAAAGCTCTCTCCTTAATATTCCCCGAACTATCTATGCTCAAGCCCTTTGAGTGCGAGGCATGTCAGTTCGGGAAACATCATCGAGCTTCCTTTCCTGCTCGTATTGAGCCTCGTCGTGAAGTTTCCTTCTCTTTAGTTCATTGTGACGTTTGGGAACCCTGTCCAGTTCGAACCATAAGTGGGCATAAGTATTTTGTTGTTTTCGTTGATGATTATAGCATGTCATCATGGGTCTATCTTTTAAAAGAACGTTCCGAGGTCAATAAAATTGTCAAAAATTTCTTCCACTATGTCAAAAATAAATTTTCCTCTAATAATATACAGACTTTCCGTTCTGATAATGCCTTGGAATTTACTCAACATGACCTTGCAGATTTCTTTGCTTCCCAAGGGACCATACATCAGACCTCCTGTCCATATACATCTCAACAAAATGGAATAGCCGAATGCAAGCTACGACATCTCCTAAACATTGCCCGCTCCATTCTCACTCAGATGAAGGTTCCCAAGAATTACTGGGGTGACGCTGTTTTAACCGCAGTTCATCTTATCAACATAGTTCCTTCTTTCAATCTAAAGGGGTTAGCACCCTTCTCTATACTTCACCCGAATGAATCACCTTTTCCCCTGTCTCTACGAATTTTTGGGTGTGTGTCATTTGTTCATAATTTTCACACTTCGGACAAACTTTCCCCTCGTGCCATCAAATGTGTCTTCCTTGGTTATTCTCATACTCAAAAGGGTTACAGATGTTATGACCCCGTTGGACATCGTTATTATATCTCTGCAGATGTAACCTTTTTTGAGCAGACCAGCTTCTTCACGCAGCCTGTCACCGATATCCCTCTGGATCTTCCTCCTCCACCAATTGTTTATAAACGTCGCCAACAACCTTCACCACCAGACGTCCCTTTGCCCATCCATTTTTTGCAGGATGATATGCCTTCTTCAAGTGTCCCTTCCAATGCTGTCCCAGATGATCCAAGAGATCTTCCCATTGCCTTACAAAAATCAAAGAGGAATGTACTTCTCATCCTATGTCTCATTTCACTTCTACTGTTGGTTTATCTTGCACTGACAGACGATATGCAGATGCTCTCATGACTATTTCTACTCCGCGAGACCATCACAGTGCTTTACATGATTCGGGTTGGCGAAAGGCCATGGATGAGGAAATGGATGCTCTCCTTTCCAGGGGGACATGGGATCTTGTACAATGTCCCAAAAGGATTCGACCTGTGGCATGTAAATGGGTCCTCACAACCAAGCAGTCACCAGATGGGTCAATTGACAGGTTAAAGGCTCGCCTTGTGGCAAAAGGCTTCACACAAAAATATGGGGTGGATTACTTTGAGACATTCTCACCTGTTGCTCGTATGGGGTCTATACGGACCATACATTCTGTGGCGGCTAACAAAAACTAGCCTATTTTTCAGCTTGATGTGAAAAATGCCTTTTTATATGGCGATCTTGATGAGGAAGTCTACATAATGCAACCTCCAGGTTATGAAGTCGAGGGGGAGAGTGTATGCCGACTTCACAAGGCCATTTATGGCGTAAAACAAAGCCCAAGGGCATGGTTCAAGAGACTTACTACTGAAATCAGCACTCTTGGCTTCCAGAGAGCAGCCTCAGACTATTCTATGTTTGTCAGAAGATGAACAACTGGTACGGTTATTCTTGCAGTCTATGTGGATGATATGGTGGTCACAGGGGATGATGACAACGCCATATTAGAGACCAAGGCCTTCCTGCAGAAGGTGTTTGTTACCAAAGACCTTGGTACTCTTCGGTACTTCTTGGACATAGAAGTACTACGCACTACAGAGGGTCTTCATATCTCACAGAGGAAATACTGTCTAGACATTCTTACTGAAGCAGGATTACTTGGATGCAAACCTGCTGGTATTCCGGCAGATCCTAAGAAACATGTCACGTCACATGGTCCTGTCTTTGAAGACGCTACTCGATACAGAAGTTTAGTTGGCAAACTTCTTTATCTAACTGTCACTAGACCAGATATCTCTTATGCAGTGAGCAGGGCTACCCAACATATGGAGCAACCTAGTACAGTCACTGGGAGGATGCTCTTCAGATTCTAAGAACTTGAAGGAATCACCATGATGTGGCCTCTTCTACGGGGCACATGGATACACAGATGTTATTGCCTTTGCTGATGCCGACTATGCGAGCTCACCAGAGGATCAACGTTCCACCACAGGGTATGCTATGTTCGTTGGAGGAAATCTTGTTACTTGGAGGAGCAAGAAGCAAACTGTTGTGTCCAGATCCAATACTGAAGCAGAATATCGGGCAATGGCTCAAGCTACATGTGAGATCACATGGTTACTTACCTTCCTGCAAGAACTCGGAATTGCTATTACCACTCCTATTCCGTTATATTGTGACAACAAATCTGCTACGTACATTGCCACGAATCCAGTGTTCCATGAGTGAACCAAGCATATCGAGGTTGACTACCACTTCGTTCGTAATGCTGTTAAAAGTGGAAGAATTATTACTCCTCATATTGGTACTGATCTTTAACTTGCTGACGTATTCACAAAAGCCTTACCGAAGAAGCGGCTTTCATGGATTATTTCCAAGTTGGGCGTGCTTGATAAGTATGCTCCAACTTGAGGGGGAGTGTTGAGAATGTAACCGTGGTTATTCTTTGTATCCCCATTAAGGGCACTTCTGTACTTTTCTCTTTATGGCTCTCTAGGGTTTCTAGGGTTTTGTACTATAAGGACCCCTAGACCTATGGAATAAACATGAACTTATAGCCTCTCCACATCAACAAATATTGGTACAATCAAACTTTATTAAAAATAGAACATGTATTTCAGTGGTTTCAAAAAGAAGCAAGTAGATGGATTTTGATATTTTAAATTAGCAAGCTACTTGCGTGGAATTTGGTTTCAAGCTATTATTTGTGTAAATCCCCCGATCACCCCATAACTTTCCATATATAACATTTTCATATATTAATTAATGACCCATATGTAGGTTATTATCTTTTTATCACTTATAGGTCATTGTTGATGGATCTTGGTATTGAGAATGATGAGTCTCTGATCCGATCTTTATTTCTGTCTAATTTCTCAAGCTTAGCGGATAGTATGTAGTCCTGGTCTGAGTATGACCTCACACTATGACTCTAAGGCGTGAAAAATATCATAGGGTTGGGGTGCCTTTGTAGGCATGCGATGGAGTATAATGCATACTAACTAAGTTCCCAATACGTCCACTAGCTTCCTATCATCCGTAGTAGTAGTTCTAAATTATGATTAAATGTCGATGGATGATGATTGTTGATGATTGATGATTTCTATCTCACAATCCTTCCATCACCAGGACCTATTGGCAGAACAGTAAACAACCTCAAGAACATCACCAAACTCAACTGGAACCAAACTTAGGTCCAACTACATGCAATTCCAACCCCAAATCTTTCTCATTTTAATATGAAATTATAACATAACAGTGATATGAAACTTAGGTCTAATTACATGCAAGTCATACCCCAAATCTTTCTCATTTTAACATGAAATTATAGTATAACAGTGATATGAAATTTAGGTCCAGTTACATGCAATTCCAACCCCTAATCTTTCTCATTTTAACATGAAATTATACCATAACACTGATATGAAACTTAGGTTCAGTTACATGCAATTCCAACCCCAAATCTTTCTCATTTTAACAAGAAACTATAGCATAATAGTGATATGAAACTTAGGTCCAATTACATGCAATTCCTACCCCAAAATCTTCCCTATTTTAACATGAGTCCGAGTATAAATGAGGAGTTTTGAATTGGATTTTTAGGAAACATGGATGACAATAAGAGGGGGTTTAATTGTATTTTGTTGGGAAAAATGAATGGCTTGTTCTATTCCATAAGCCCTAGGCTCTCTTATATAGGAGAGTAGCCTATGGGTAAATTAAATAAAGAAGACAACTGAAAAATAAAATAACGAAAGGGTACAGGTACTCTATATGCGTCAACACTCCCCCTCAAGATGGAGCATAGATATCAATCATGCTCAGCTTGGACGCACACTTCTGGAATGGGCCTCGAAGTAACGCCTTGGTGAATATATCAGCAGTCTGATTCTCTGATGTGACGTGAGATGTAGTAATGAACCCCTTCTGAATCATGTCACGTATGTAGTGACAGTCAACCTCAATATGCTTGGTCCTCTCATGAAAGGCTGGGTTGTTTGCAATGAACAAGGCGGCCTGATTGTCACATTCCAACATCATAGGAAGCGATATATCAAGACATAGATCTGTAAGTAAAGATTTCACCCACATCATTTCTGTGCTAGCCTGGGCCATAGCCCTGTATTCGGATTCAGCACTGGATCTAGCTACTACTGTCTGTTTCTTGCTCCTCCACGAGACTAGGGCATCTCCAACATAGACTGCAAATCCTGAGGTGGACTTCCTGTCCTTGGGGCATCCTGCATAGTCTGCATCAGCACATGCTGTGATAGAGATCTCCTTTCCCTTCTTAAATAGCAAGCCTGCACCTGGAGATGATTTTAGATATCTCAGAATCATGTGTATTGCATCCATATGGGCCTGACGTGGTTGCTCCATGAACTGACTCACACGACTCACTGCAAATGATATATCAGGTCTAGTGATCGTGACATACAGTAGTTTACCTACCAGTTCTCTGTACCTTCTCTTGTCCACCTCTTCTGTGTCATCATCATAGAGCTTCATGCTGGGATCCATTGGTGTCGTAGCAGGTCGACACCCTAGCATACCTGTCTCACTCAATAGATCTGTAACATATTTCCTCTGCGACATTACTAATCCATATGGATTTCTAGCAAACTCCAGCCCCAGAAAATATCTAAGGACTCCCAAGTCCTTGGTGACAAATTCGGTTCCCAGCCTTTCTTTTGCCTGCTTAATGCCCTGCTCATCATCTCCTGTAATCAAGATATCATCAACATAAACCATGATTACAATGATACCTCTAGCCGTCTTCTGTACAAACAAGGAATGATCAGCGTTGGAGCGTTTATATCCTTGCTTCTCAAAAAGATCTGAAAGCTTCTGAAACCACGCTCTGGGGCTCTGCTTAAGGCCATAGATGGCCTTATGTAACCTGCATACCTTGGAACACTCCCCCTCAACAGTAAACCCAGGTGGTTGTTGCATATAGACTTCCTCTTGCAAGTCGTCATATAGGAATGCATTCTTCACGTCCAGCTGATAAAGCGGCCAGTCTCTAGTAACTGCAACTGATAACAGGATCCGCAGAGTGGAATGACGCGCCAAAGGCGAGAATGTGTCAAGGTAATCCACCCCGTATGTCTGTGTGAAGCCACGTGCAACAAGGCGTGCCTTGTACCTGTCAATGGAGCCATCTGCATTGTGCTTCACTGTAAACACCCATTTGCAGCTCACCGGACTGACATCTGGAGGTATAGGAACCAAGCTCCAAGTTCCTCTGGACTGAAGTGCCGCCATTTCTTCTTCTATTGCTAGCCGCCATCTAGCATCATGATGATTCCGTGGAATGTCTGTAGCTGAAAGTGCCAAAGCAAACGTCCTGAAGTCTCCAGATAGCCTCTCAAAAGACACGGCTGCTGATAATGGATATTTGGCACAGCTTCTCTTCGGCTTCCGTAGAGCAATTGGAACATCCAAATCATCTGTATTCTCATCAGGCTCCTGCAATACATCCTGCTCAGAAATGTCGTCAGATCCATCAACATTAATATTTTCATTACATACCATAGGCGAGCTAGTTGACGGGTCAGGACCATGAGCTGGAGTAGGCCTCCGGGTGTAATGGAATGGTAGTGGTGAGACAAGCGGTGGCGGTGGTGGTGGTGGTGGCGGTGGTGGTGGTGGCGGTGGTGGTGGTGTCGGTATCTGAGGTGGTGGTGTCATGCATATGGCATCAGGAGGTATAGATGGTAGCTGCTTGTCTCCTGATGCTGAAAAATACATAACAGATTCAAAAAATGTAACATCTGCACTGATCATATACCGTCGACGCACAGGATCAAAACACTTGTACCCCTTTTGAGTTCTGGAGTACCCAACAAAGACACACTTGACAGCCCTAGGAGAGAGCTTGTCAGTACCAGGCGACAACTGATGGACGAATGCAACCGACCCAAACACACAAGGAGTAAGAGTGAATAGATCCTTGTCAGGATGAATAAGTGAGAACGGAATCTGTTCATTCAAGACATACGAAGGCATACAGTTGATTAGGTAACATGCAGTAAGAACTGCATCACCCCAGTAGGAGTAGGGAACATGGCTTTGTATAAGAAGTGATCTTGTGACATCAAGAAGGTGACGGTGTTTTCTTTCAGCAATCCCATTCTGTTGAGATGTATGAGCACAAGATGTTTGGTGAATAATCCCTTTTGAGGAGTAGTAATTGGCCAGAAGGTTGGTGCACAACTCTAAAGCATTATCACTTCTCACAAGATTGACAGATGTGGAGAAAACATTTTGTATTTCATTCAGAAAATGGATAATAATATTTCCTGCTTCAGATTTATTTTTCATCAGAAACACCCATGACACTCTAGAGAAATCATCCACAAATACAATATAAAACCTGTGTCCCTGATGATCGGGAACACGACTTGGACCCCAGATATCGATATGAAACAACTCAAACTTGGAGTTACTACTCCGACCTGGACGACTGGGAAAGGACGACCTGTGATGCTTTCCCAACTGACACGCCTCACACTGAATAGGTGTGTGAGAGAGACCATAGGATAGAACTCGACGCAACTTCTGAAGCGGTAGATGACCAAACGCAGATGCCATAATAGGGTTGATACTTGTCCCGAAGAAGAGGATGAGGTTCCAGCAAACGGAGTCTGATTCAGGCGGTAGAGGCCTCCTTGCTCATAGCCACGACCAATCACGTTGCCCGTATGGATGTCCTGAAAATCAAAGAAGATGGATAAAAAATTGCCCGACAATGTAGATCCTTCATAATCTGACTAATTGACAACAAATTCATTGAGAAATCAGGTGCATGTAGCACGTTCTTGAGCTGCATAGAAGATGTCAATCTAACCTCCCCCTGACCAGTGATGGGGGAATGAGTGCCATTGACAATCACTACTGTCCGACCTGGAGGGATATGAGTGTATCCTGAAAGCAAACTCTGGTCGCCACATAGGTGATGTGTAGCGCCCGAGTCCATAATCCATGGTAAAGTATCTGATCTATTACTGTTGAGTGCAAGTATACTACCTGAAGTACTGGTAAACGCAGAGGCAGAGGCAACGGCATCAGAATGACTCTCTGCAGTCGGTGCTGGTCCAGATGGTGGAATAATGCCCCTCAGACGGGCAACAAGATCGTCGAACCGTTGATCCAGAGTAGCAGCAGATGGGGGCTCTATCTGCTCAGCAGCTCGTGCGGATGCAGGAAATCCATGCTTTGAGTAGCATGTGTCTTCATTGTGTCCAACTCTGTGACAGTAGGTGCATGCCGGTCTAGTGCGGCCACCTCTTCCACGAGGTCCACGTCCACGACCCTGTTGATGGAATCCGCGACCTCTGTTGGCTGCCATGGCTGAAGAATTCTGACTAGGGGCTGTGGAAGGAACTGTGATCCTACTCAGTCTATGGAAAGCTTCCTCCATGGGAGGAATAGTGGAATCGGCCAAAATCTGGGATCGTGCTGCCTCATACTCAGGATCAAGTGCCGCTAGGAACACGCCCACCATAGTCGCGTTCCTATATGTCTTCTGTTGTTCAGGCGTGGCTGTCAGGGGCATGAAGCTATAGAGCTTCTCGAACATCCCTCTCAGTGATGTATAGAGAGAATGTAGAGGGCGACCATTCTGCTTGATAGTGAAGATATCATGCTGGAGTTGCAGAATCTTTGTCTCGTTCTTCGCCTGGGAATATGTGGCCGCCAGGATGTCCCACATATCTTTGGCTGTGGGTTGATGTAGAATGTCATTAGCTATCTCAATCACCAGTGTACCGGACAGCCATACTTTGGCATATGCATCATCGGCCTCCCAAGAGGCATTGACTCCAGTCTTCTCTGCAGGCTCAGGTTCGGTAAGAATGTGCTTCTTACCTGTTGACTTCATCATACTCATGAACTGCATAGCCCACAGTTCATAGTTTGTACCATCCATCTTGACAATAGGCGCTGGACCACGAAAGGCGCCAATAGATGTGATATCCGCCTTGCTTTCTGACATACTTGACATGGAAGACTGGGAACGATTGATAGACGATGAGCTTCCTCTACAAAGACATAGACGGGGTTAGTTGCATGTGTAGACCTCAAGCAACTAACCCCATGAAGATGTGCGTGCTAGGCCCTACACACGCGTAGGAATCACGCGCAGGCACAGGAATCACGCACAGGCCTGCACGTGCACGCACTGGAGATGCACTAGATCTGCACTGCACCGGAGATGCACGCGCAGAGGATGTGTGCACTAGATCTGCACCTGGAGCGAGCGCGTACCCGCACTGGGGATGCACAGGTGCACACGATG
This sequence comes from Ottelia alismoides, assembly GCA_037367405.1. Classification (NCBI taxonomy): domain Eukaryota; kingdom Viridiplantae; phylum Streptophyta; class Magnoliopsida; order Alismatales; family Hydrocharitaceae; genus Ottelia; species Ottelia alismoides. The sequence continues at coordinate 35,036 of JAZKJV010004610.1, forward strand.
CACCCACGCACAAGGAGACACGCTCACAGGCTACAGCGCGCACAGAGATGGTGCGCAGGGAGATGGTGCGCAGGTGCGCGCACAGGCTACAGGCGCAGGAGCACGGAGATGGTGCGCCCAGAGATGGTGCACAGGAAGATGGTGCGCACGGAGATGGCGCGCCCAGACGCTGCAGCACAGGTGCGCAAGGAGGAGGCGCACAGGCGCACAACGTGCGTGTGCTACGCCGCAGAGGCGGCGCTGCGGCGAGCTCGGATGTCGATGGGCGGCGCTGATGAGATGAAGCGAGGGAGGAGAGGCCGGCGGGTGTGGTGGGGTTAGGGTTAGGGTTTCGAGAACTCCGGTCTAGGACCGTCGCTCTGATACCATGTTGGGAAAAATGAATGGCTTGTTCTATTCCATAAGCTCTAGGTTCTCTTATATAGGAGAGTAGCCTATGGGTAAATTACATAAAGAAGACAACTGAAAAATAAAATAACGAAAGGGTACAGGTACTCTATATGCGTCAACATATTTTGATCTTCAAGTTTTGGAGATAATTATTGCATGCAATCGAAACACCTATGGTTGCACTTTGAGAGCTGCTGGAGCACATCATCAAGAGAGGACAACACCCTCTAGCTCAACAGCAGTAGCTGTTATAGCAGCTGGAGCTGGAGCTCAAATGAGAGTAGTAGTAGCTCTAGAGGTGCTGGACAACACTGGAGCAGCATGATAGCTCCCTTGGTGGAAATTTGGGAGGAGAATTTGGGGGAAAATTTGAGAAAAAAGGAGAGGGAGGGGTGTTATATAACAAGAAAAGGAGGCGTTTGGTGTTTGCCAAATGGATAAGTAAAAGCTTGGTGATGACAAGTGGAGCGGGGAGAAAAACCAAGGGGGTGCTGCTGTGCTGGAAAAAAAATATTTATATTATTTTTTACCTTACTAATATCTTTTTTATCTACAATCTCTAAGCCATCCGTATTTACACACTGAATCTCCGATTCAGATTATCAATACCTCATTTTGACCATCTTGGAATGATGATCAAAATGAGTATAATATTCATATACTTCCGATCTGGGATGTATTCAACGATTGATGAAATACGATCTTGGTTTTTGATTTATTTTTTACGATTTTAAATTATCAAATGACCTCCGATCGACGAACAATTGTTTTCATTGGTCTTATTTCGTCGAGACAAATTTTCTGATGGTCTATGTTTGTTTTACGATTTGCATTTTGCATCACGGCTTTTCCGATGGCACACTTCACGAGGCGATCGCTTTTTGATCGATTGATCCCAAACATCTTTTGATTTACGTTCAATTGATCGATTATATCATTTAATATTGATCCATTGTTTTATCATATTATATGATCCCTAATCGGGTCGGGGTTTGGATTTATTCGGATTCGGGTGCTATAAATATAAAAACCTCAAAGGGAATCTCGTCCTCGAGACTTGCTCGGGTCAATGTCATTATATGTTTTATCTGGGTTTCATCTTTCCATAAAAACGTCAAAGGGTTTTGAACCCATAAAAAATCTCAAAGGGAAAACAAACCATGTTCTTTTAATATGTATAATCAAATGGGCTTGTTTTGATGATTACTTGAAAAGAGCTGCGGGTATCGTGCTCGCATGTCAGCTTCAGTCTCCCATGTCGCCTCTTTGACACCATGTCGGTGCCATAGCACCTTGACTAGAGGAATCTCTTTTTATCACTTATAGGCCATATTGATGGATCTTGGTATTGATGATGATGAGTCTCTGATCTGAACTTTATTTCTGTCTAATTTCTCAAGCCTAGTGGATAGTCTGTGGTTTTGGTCTGAATATGATCCCAGGCGTGAAAAATACCATAAGGTTGGGGTACCTCCGTAAGCATGCGATGGAGTATAATGCATCCTAACTTAAGTTCTAACATGTCCACTCGCTTCCTATCCTCTGTAGTAATAGTTCTAAATTATGATTAAATGTCGATGATTGATGATTATTGATGATTGATGATTTCTATCTCACAATCCTCAGACCTATTGGCGGAACAATAAACAACCTCAAGAACAACACCAAACTCAACTAGAACCAAACTTAACTGTAACTAACTCAGCTGTAAACAAACTCAACTGTGACCCACTCAACTTGTAACCAAAACTCAACTGTAACCAACCTCAACTCCAGCTGACCACGTTCTTTTCTTCGCCAAGACCTACTAGCGGAACAGTAACCAAATTCAAGCGGTGAGGAAGCCTCCTAAGAGACTTTTCCGTCTCGCCCTCCCGGTGGAAATGCAGTCCAGGAAAGGGCTAGGCACACTCCCAAACTACTGTCCCTCAGACAAGTTTTCCGGAACTAAGTCATTCCAGAAAAGCGAGGGCCCAACCGGTGGACGAGTAAAAGAACGCTAAAAACCAAAACAATGGTCCTCCAACCTAAACACCCTACTGAAACAGGTTAGCGGAACTGGTCAAAAACCTGAGTCTAAACGGAAGCGTAAAAACAACTGCGAGCTCGTGTAAAAACCGTACAAAGGACTGGATCTAGACCCGCACACATGGCGGCTGTTGCCCTAATTGGGCTTCCTATCTTCCGCTCAGTTTAGGGTCACAACACCCTCGCACAGTCAAGTGTAAGGATCACTGTGACTGGTACTCTTAATTATCAACCATCATTGATTCACCATCATCCTTTCCTTCCTTGATCACTCATCTCTTTCTCAGTTATTTTTCGTGGTTGACTGTACATATCTAGGTCCTTTTGTCAACGATCTTATTGATATCATTGAATTTACCATCAATATCACTTATTTATCTACTCTTTCCTTTTTAAATCTCTTCTATGGTTGACTATACAAATTCTATGTATATTGTCACTACTATCTTTAGCGATATGTATAAATATAGATTATACTCAAAGATCAAATTTGATTGAGAACTACTATTCACAAAGGATCTTATGAAATCATTTGTTGACTTCATAAGAGAATAATATTAATATTTTAGTATTTATATTTCAATCTCTTAGATAAGTCATGAGATTAGAAGCTATTCCTTGAATCCGGATCTAAGTTCAAATGATGCAAAATTTTCCAATTCTTCACATCTTTAAATCATTTAGAGTTAGATTTACTCTTTAGATTTGAATTTAAATTCCATGATACACAAAATTTCTAATATTATATTTTTTTAAAACATAAAATCATTAACTTGGTAGCTAAATAAGTGTTATTTATTTAGGTCTAATCCGTATGTTGATCACCCCTAAATCTATTAATTTAAGCATGAAATCAGTATCTGATGTGTCTGAATTTGAGACTTAATATGTTGCATTTCTACTTCCAAAATTGTCATGAAATCTATTGGCATAAGTGATAAGAAATGGTCTTAACTATGGAACTTTTACCCTCAAATTTCTCATGAAATCTATAACTATAAGTGATCTGAAATTGGGCTTAATTATGTGCATTTTACTCCCAAATTTCTCATGAAATCTGTAGCTATAAGTGATCTGTAATTAGGCTTAATTATGTGCATTTTACCTCCAAGTTTCTCATGAAATCTATAACTATAAGTGATCTGAAATTGGGCTTAATTATGTACATTTTACCCCCAAATTTCTCATGAAATCTATAGCTATAAGTGATCTGAAATTGGGCTTAATTATGTGCATTTTGTCCCCAAATTTCTCATGAAATCTATAGCTATAAGTGATCTGAAATTGGGCTTAATTATGTGCACTTTGCCCCCAAATTTCTCATGAAATTTATAGTTATAAGTGATCTGAAATTGAGCTTAATTATGTAAATTTTACACCCAAATTTCTCATGAAATCTGTAGCTCTAAGTGATATGAAATTGAGCTTAATTATATACAATTTACCCCCAATTTCTCATGATATATGTAGCTATAAGTAGTTTGAAATCAGACTTCAATCACATGCAATTCACCTCGAAATCTTTCTCATTTTAACATGAAATTTTAGTATAACAATGATCTGAAACTTAGGTACAATTACATGCAATTCCAACCCCAAATATTTCTCATTTTAACATAAATGATAGCATCAGTGTTTTGAAACTTAGATCCAATTACATGCAATTCCAATCTCAAATCTTTCTCATTTTAACATGAAATTATAGCATAACAGTGATATGAAACTTAGGCCCAATTAAATGCAATTCCAACACCAAGTCTTTCTCATTTTAACATTAGATTATAGCATAACATTGATCTGAAACTTTGGTCCAACTACATGCAATTCCAACCCCAACTCTTCCTCATTTTAACATGAAATTATAGGATAACAATGATCTGAAACTTAGGTCCAACTGCATGCAATTCCAACCCCAAATCTTTCTCATTTTAACATGAAATTATAGCATAACAATGATATGAAACTTAGGTCCAATTACTTGTAATTCCAACTCCAAATCTTCCCTATTTTAACATGAAATCAAAATATAAATGAGGAGTTGTGAATTGGATTTTTAGGAAACATGGATGATAGCACGTGGGTGTTGAATTGTACCTTGATCTACATGATTTGGAGATAATTCTTGCATGCAATAGCAGCACCTATGGCTGCACTTTGAGAGCTGCTGGAGCACAACATCAAGTGAGGACAGCACCCTCCAGCTACTTGGAAGGAGCAGCAGCAGTAGTAGCAGTTGTAGCTGGAGCTCAAATGGGAGTAGCAGCAGCTCTAGAGCTCTGGACAACACTGGAGCAGCAGGAATAGCTCCCTCGGTGGAAATTTGGGTGGAGAATTGGGGGAAAATAGAAAAAAAAGAGAGGGGAGGGGTGTTTAAACAAGAAAAAGCGGCCTTTGGTGTTTGCCAAATGGGGAAGAAAATGCTTGGTGATGACAAGTGGAGAGGAGAGAAAAAACCAAGGGGGGCTGCTGTGATGGGAAAAAATATTTATATTATTTTTTACCTTTATTATCTCTCTTTTATCTAGAATCTCTAAGTCATCCGTATTTACACACTGAATCTCTTATTCATATTATCAATAGCTCGTTTTTATCGTCTTGGAATGACGATCATAAAGAGTATAATATTCATATACTTCTTATCTAATGTATTCAATGATTAGTGATATAAGGTATTGGTTTGTGATTTTTTTTCGATTTAAACTATGAAATGACCTTCGATCGATGAACGATCGATTTCGTTGGTTTTATTTCCTTGAGACGAATTTTCCGATGGTCTCTATTTGTTTTGTGGTTTGAATTTTGCATTGCGGCTTTTTGATGGCACGTTTTACGAGGCGATCGCTTTTTGATCGATTGTTCTCAAACGACTTTTGATTTATGATCAATTGATCGATTTAGATCATTTAATATTGATCGATAGTTTTATCGTATCATATGGACCCTAATCGGGTTCGGGTATTACAACTTGGTCTCGTCGTGCGCGTAAGGAGGTCAATGCCATTGGAGCATCATGAGGAGGTATGACAGAGGGTGGAACCCTGCCTGTGGGTTGCCGCCAGGATGTGCACCAAGGGCTCCACTTGGAGTGGGGTTCTTGAAGTTGAATGATTGCTGCTGGGGGTAATGTGCCATCCTGTGACAACCAATGTATCGTCGCCACCTCCTGCCTTGAGGATTGCTTGGAGTCGAAGAAGAGGGACTCGCACCTGGAGACTTCTGGGCGGTTGGAAGCGACTTCCTTAGGACGAGGAAGAATCAAAGAGCAGCCTTTGCTTGATGCTGGCCTTTGCTCCCAAAAAGAATTGAAGAGTAGGATTTCATTAATCCCGGCTACTGGAGATGGTAAACCCATTGTTGCAGCAATATTGCCACGTCGCTGGAAGTTGAATCTCGTCGTCGTTAGGGTCCCAGGTGGCCTTTGCTGGTGGAACAAGATGCATCTTCTTCTTCTTCTTCTTTAAACATTAGAGGTGCATGAAATCCAGATCTTTAGCACCTTGCACGCGAATCAGGGGAGATCGTGCCCCTGGAAATGTCTCACTGTGACTTGAACTAGGATTTCATTAGAAGCCCTAGAGCTTGAAATTGAATGAATAATTAAACATTAACATGAAATAAAATATGAATCGAACTGATACCATGTTGAAATAAGAACACAGAAGCAAAATCGATGGATAAGAACAAGAACATACAACAACTACAACAAAGCCTTTTCTCACATTAAGTAGGATTGGCTACATGATTCTTTACCTCCATTCAGATCTATGTTGGGTCATTCACGATCTTAGATATAAAAACTAAGATACTTTTGTATAGTCTCATTCCAACACTTCTTAGGCCTTCCTCGCCCTCTCTTGGCCCGCTCAACATCCCAAAACTTGCACTCCTGACTGGTGCATCAACTGACCTCTTTTGCAAATGGCCAAGTCACCTTAAGCGGATTTCTCACATCTTATCCTTGATCCAAGCACTACCAACTTTCCTTCTAATTGCATTATTCCGAGTCCGATCTTTACATGTGTATCCACATAGCCACCTTAGCATTTTCATTTCTGCTGCTGACATTCTCTGCACATGTCTATGATTCACATACCAACATTCACATCCATAGACTATAGCAGGTCTCACGGCTACTTTGTAAAACTTTCCTTTGATTTTCAAAGGATTTTTCTTATCACAGAGAACAATAGAAGCTTCTCTCCACTTTAGCCAACCTACATTTATTCTATTACTAACATCTCAATCCATTTCCCTATTATGTTGCAAAATAGATCCCAAGTATATGAAAGAATATCTCTTTTGAATATTATCGTCATCAATCTTCATCTCAATTCCTTCACCATTGCTTCTGTCAAAATTGCACTCCATATATTCAATCTTAGCCCTACTTAAACGAAAACCTTTAGTCTCTAATGCATGTCTCCAGACCTCAAGCTTCTCATTTATTCCATCTCTAGTCTCATCAGTCAACACAATATCATCAAGAAATAACATACACTAAGGTATAAAAGTAGACGCTCAACTTTAGCGTGGAACCCAACTCCCGAAGGAGCGAGATGAAACCACGGGAGAAGGCCTCAAAGGGTCGATCTTTTATATTGAATTTCTCAATGAGTACAGGGGGTATGGGGCTCTTTATTAGCCCCATAGACAGACCAGAGTCCCTCTGATAGTAGATGTGAGACTAAAACATGGGTGGCCGATCTTTACATACTTCAATAGAGACTTGTGAATTTTAGGATATCATCGAAATATTGACGAAATATGATGAAATGCTCCAAAGCATGGTGAAATATCGGTAAAATGTCAATGAAATGAGAAAATCTACTGCATCTTTAGTGAGTCCTCTTCTATAAGAATCTTGAGAACTAATCTACATGGCCTTATATATCACTAGATTAAGTTGCATACAACTATATGCGATAGTCCTAGAACTCATTTAGCATATCTCAATATATCACTTCTGATGCAGCGTGAGATGGATAAATAGGGCCATATTTTTCTTTTTATCCGTTAATTTTATTTTGAGTCGTCGTAATTTTAGTCAAATAAAAGAGATCGCCTGTGATCTCAAAAGTAGTTAGTTTAATTTGAATTTCAAAATTAGTTAGTTAGTCGGTTAGAGTCAAATTAGGATAATTAGTTTGAATTTGAAGTTGAGTTTCTATTTTTGTAACCTCGTCCCTCCTATATAAAGGGATGATAGGCTATTGTGTAGTTAGGTCATATGATATGAAAATTTGAGATTTTATCTCCCTCTCTCGTCCCTCTCTTCTCCCACGCGATCTACGCGTTTCTTCCTCTTCGAATCTCACGCAACCGGCGTGTTTCTCTTCTTAACCCTTCTATTTTTTTCTTCCACCGAAAATCCACCATCAAATTATTTTCATCAATGTTTTCGATTTTTTATCTGCATCAATTGGTATCAGAGCATGGAAGTTGAATCGTTCTCACGATTCGACGGTCCTGTCGCATATTGGAGAATGAAGCTCGATCAAGCAACCCTATCACGAGGATCACATGCGCGTTTGCGTCCACAAAAATACAAGAAGCGCCTCCGGAAAAGTATCAAGATCAACAATGGATAGACTCATGGTACAATGTTGATATTTTTATGGTACACGTTGACGACGAACAAAATATTGTCGTCGACCATGATCTGTGCGTTGCTCAGATCTTTGTGGATGGAAAAAATGGCAACAACGACAATGTGCTCGTTGTCCAGACCGTGTCATGCGAAAACAACAACGTCAAGGATGATTTGTTCGCTGTCCCGGTCGTTTCAGAGGAGGAAAACGCCGACCTGCTTGCTGTCCAGGTATTTTCAGATCTGCAATCATTGGAAAAATCAATTTCCGGGCCACACACGACCCTTCCGCAGGTTCCCGACAACATCCTTGTGCCTCCGGCCCATCCCGCCTCTCCCGCATCCCTTGCAGCGCACCCCCCAGCCCCAGAACCTCCTCACGCACCTCCCGCAGTACTCGCCTCAGCCCCAGCGCCTTCTCCCACCGCCCCGCCACCCCAGCAAACCTCCTAGACCCTCCGCAACCCCCCTTTGCTGCCATTACATCCCCAGAAGAACCCCAAACCCCGCTACGAACCCCCTCGCTACAGGCCCCAACCCCTTCTCCTGCTCCCCCAACACCCACGTCAATCCCATACCCGCCACCACCCCCCTCCGCCACCCCTGCACTCCCAGGAAAAACCCCGGCCCCATCAACCCCTCCTGCAACCCCTGAAACCCCTCTGGCACCCCCTGCTGCCCCACCCCTGCTGCCAGCCCGCAGGCACCATCACCCCCACCCGCTATCCACATCCCCACCGTCCCCAGCCCCCGCACCTATCATGCTCCCGCCGCAACCCCCTCCCACCCCCCAAACCCCATCGCCACCGCTTCCGTTACAACACCATCGCCCTTGCCAGCCCTATTCCGGCCCCCCTATCGCCCTGTGTCACCCTCGCGTGCGTCTCACGCACCGCCGCCGCTCACACCGGCTACCCCGTAGTCACCATCGCCCCTTGCTCCCATCTTGCGTCCACCGCTGCCACTACCAGGGAAGGGAACACAGAACCCTAACGAGGGGCCCTATATCTATGGGATTCGAATCCCAAGAAGCTTGGGATAAGAAATTAATTTGAAATATTTGCTGGGAGACCCCTCCTCCCAAAAGTTTTTACCAAAGGGGTTATTTGGAGGATAGAATATGCTATGGATTTTATTTAAGTAAAAGGGTACGAAATTTGCATTCCAACCCCCTGGAGCAGAATTATTTTAAAAAAGGGTTGAAAGAGAGAAATCTGGAAGGCCTCCTTACCCAATTAGGATTAGTATCATGGGTTTCACCTATTTAAAGGCCCCCATGGCTTAATTCATTGGCCACATCTCCTCCTCTACTCTACTTGTGCTATTGCTTTTCTATGGACTCTCCAAAGGCCGAGTTGTTCGTCATGAAGATGCCCCATCAGTTCTTTAAACACCATGTCAAAGGGATGAAACCCGGATGGATGCCCGCATGTGCGCCACACCTGCTCTTCCGCCATGACGCCAACGTCGCCAACACTTGCGCCACACACGCATGGATTCCGCCATTTGCTCCACACCAGTTCTTCCCATGGGATGATCGAGAATGTTGATTTAAAGTTATCAACCCTCCAGTCTGCAGATCCAGCAATTCATCAGGAGATGAATTTTTTAAGCGGAGGAGAGTTGATGCAGCGTGAGATGGATAAATAGGGCTGCATTTTTCTTTTTATCCGTTAATTTTATTTTGAGTCGTCGTAATTTTAGTCAAATAAAAGAGATCACCTGTGATCTCAAAAGTAGTTAGTTTAATTTGAATTTTAAAATTAATTAGTTAGTCGGTTAGAGTCAAATTAGGATAATTAGTTTGAATTTGAAGTTGAGTTTATATTTTTGTAACCTCATCCCTCCTATATAAAGGGATGATAGGCTATTGTGTAGTCAGGTCATAATATATGAAAAATTGAGATTTATCTCTATCTTCTCTCTATTCCTTCTCCCTCGACGCGGTCTACGCGCTTCTTCTTCCTCAAATCTCTCGTTCTCCGACGAGCTTTCTCCTCTCAACCCCTCCCTTTTCTTCTCCACTAAAATACCACCGTTCAAAATTTATTTTCATCGTCGTGAAATCTTCTTTTTGCATCAATGTTGATGCAACGTGAGATGGATAAATAGGGCCGCATTTTTCTTTTTATCTGTTAATTTTATTTTAAGTCGTCGTAATTTTAGTCAAAAAAAAGAGATCGCCTGTGATCTCAAAAGTAGTTAGTTTAATTTGAATTTCAAAATTAGTTAGTTAGTCGGTTAGAGTCAAATTAGGATAATTAGTTTGAATTTGAAGTTGAGTTTCTATTTTTGTAACCTCATCCCTCCTATATAAAGGGATGATAGGCTATTGTGTAGTCAGGTCATATGATATGAAAATTTGAGATTTTATCTCCCTCTCTCGTCCCTCTCTTCTCCCACGCGATCTACGCGTTTCTTCCTCCTCGAATCTCGTGCAACCGACATGTTTCTCTTCTCAACCCTTCCATTTTCTTCTTCCACCAAAAATCCACCATCAAATTATTTTCATCAACGTTTCCGATTTTTCATCTGCATCAACTTCCTAAAATCAAACTCAAATAAGATTGTACAATAAGAACTCAATTTGAAGCTTCCCATTATTGAATGTCGTAAAGATGGATTTGGCCCGTTATTGAATGTCGTGAAGATGGATACCAAATCGTAATCGCATGGCATGAGAATATTATTTTCTTTAGTTATGGATACTTTATAGCAACACCTATGGCCAGCACAAGTGATACACATGTCCACTGCTCGAACATCTAATTTATATGTGAAGTATTTATAATTTAGTATCTTTATCTAATATTTTCTCTATCTTGCGTTAGGTAGTCGATAGCCATCATAAAAAATAATCGAATCTTTCAACATGGATTTGAGCAAGAATCCATGTAGTCGACTCTACTTATAGTGGGAGAATGCTTCAACAATTTTTTAATCTAATATTTTATATATTTTATTATTTCTTTTATTTATATAAATGTAAAAAAATTATTGTTTCTCCTCTTGGTTGCATGTTTAACTTTATAAGATAATTTCAATATGCGACAGTTTCCCGTATGCCACATTTGATGTGGTGTGACTCAAACTTCCAAACATCCTTATATGAATACATCTTTATTTTACCAAATAAACATGTGCTTATAACTTATTTATTGATTAAATAAGATTAAAAATCTTAATTTCAGGAAAAAAATAGTTTATCTTTTTCCACACTTTCAAGTGATATCAACGAGATATTAACGAAATTCTGTGAAATTTCTCTTTTCAATCTTAGTGAAACAACATTGAAATCGAATAATTAACGTTGAACTTGGTATTGAATCCTAACACTATTCGGATCGACTCTATTGTGAAAAATGAGTGATCTATTATTCAGGGGAACCCTAAGCTCTCTTATATAGGGAGAGACCTCAAGGGTAAAATACATAGTAGTCCAGAGAACAAAAAGAAATTACGAACAGGTACATAACATATAATAATATCTATCTCTACACTCCCCCTCAAGGTGGAGCATAGATGTCTATCATGCTCAGCTTGGAAGAACATCTCTGGAAGGGTCCTCTGAGCAACGACTTGGTGAGTACGTCAGCAGTCTGATCCCTTGAGCTCACATGAGCTGTAGATATCAAAATTCTCTGGATCAAGTCTCTAGTGTAGTGGCAGTCAACTTCAATATGCTTTGTTCTTTCATGAAATGATGGTGCAATAAACAAGGCTGCCTGATTGTCACACTGAAGCTGCATGGGTAAAAGGTACGGCTACATGTAGATCCTCTAGTACAGATCGAACCCACATCATCTCCGTGCTTGCTTGCGCCATGGCCCTATATTCGGATTCCGCACTGGACCTTGCCACAACAGTTTGTTTCTTGCTTTTCCAAGAAACCAAAGAGATTCCAACAAAAACTGTAAATCCTGAGGTCGACTTTCGATCCTTAGGGCATCCTGCATAATCGGCATCTGCACATGCTAAGATAGATAAATCTGTGCCCTTTTGGAATAGCAACCCTGAACCTGGAGAAGAACTTCAGATACCTCAGTATCATGTATATGGCATCCATATGAACTTGTCTTGGCTGCTCCATAAACTGACTCACCCGGCTTACTGCAAAGGCAATATCGGATCGAGTTATGGTAATATAAAGGAGCTTACCCCACCATTTCTCTATATCTCCTCTTGTCGACTTCAGCAGTGTCATCATCATACAACTTCATGCTTGGATCCATGGGAATACTCGATGGTTTGCATCCAACCATGCCTGTTTCAGTCAAAAAATCTTGTAATGTACTTCCTTTGTGTCATCACCAGACCCTGTGCATTCCTGGCAAATTCCAATCCCAGAAAGTATCTTAGGGTTCCAAGATCCTTCGTGACGAACTGACGTCCTAGGATGCCTTCGCCCTCTCTATGCCCTGAACATCATCTCTTGTAACCAGAATATCATCAACATAGACCATGATGACAACCGTACCTGCAGACGACTTCTGAATAAACAATGAGTGGTTTGCATTCGACCTCTTGAATCCCTGTCGTTCAATCAGATGGGAAAGCTTCTGGAACCACGCTCTTGGGCTCCGTTTGAGGACATAAATTGCCTTGTGAAGTCTACACACCATATGCTTCTCCCCCTCAGCAGTGAACCCTGGTGGCTGCTGCATGTAGACTTCCTCCTGCAGATCTCCATACAAGAAGGCGTTCTTGACATCCAGTTGAGATATACTCTAGTCACGTACCACATCAACTGATAAGAGAATGCTTAGAGTAGAATGACGAGCCACCGGAGAAAATGTATCCATATATTCGACGCCATAGGTTTGTGTGAAACCTCGCGCGACCAGTCGTGCTTTGTACCGATCTGGACTGCCATCAACGTGGTATTTAACTGTGAATAACCCATTTACGTCTCACAATAAATGCATCAGGAGGAGCAATAACCAAGGTCCATGTGCCACGAGACTGTAAGGCACCACATCTCGTCTTCCATAGCCATTCTCCAGCAATCAATCTTCATAGCTTCCTGATAGGTCCGTGGTATGTCCACGGAAGACAAAGCTGCAGCAAATCTCTTAAAGTTGCCTGTGAGGCGATGAAAAGACACCTGCGAAGCAAAGGGATAAGATGCACACGTCCGCTTTTGCTTCCGGATAGCAATAGGAATATCAAGATCATCTACCATTGTACTGGATGGTGTAGTCTCCTCCTGCAATGAAGAATCCTGCACATGTACCATATCTGACCCGTCAGTAGTAATGCCATCTGAACATACCTGAGGCGTGATGGATGTCTGACGTGTAGCCAGAGCCCTGACCGACGCGTATAGAATTTTGGTAAAGGTGGAATAGGAGGTTGTGGAAGTGGTTGTGGTGGAGGTGGTGGTGGTGAAGATGACGTAGTAACAGGAGCAGGATTGGACTCAGGTGAACTCCAACTAGGAGGCGGAGGGACATAGACATCATCGTTGGTAGTGGATGGTACCAATCTGTCACCTGAAGGGGAAAAATACATAACAGAATCAAAGAACGTGACATCAACACTGACAAAGTATTTCTTGTTTATGGGGTCATAACAACGGTAGCCCTTCTGAGTCCGAGAGTAACCGACAAAGACACACTTGACAGCTCTACGAGAGAGTTTGTCAAGTCCATGAGTTAGGAGATGAACAAATGCAACAATACCGAAGACACGAGGAGTAAGTGAGAATAATTCCTTGTCAGGAAAAAATGATAGAAAGAGGAAATTTTCTCACCAAGGACAGGAAAACGGCATACGAGTGACCAGGTAGCAAGCTGTAAGAACAACATCACCTCAGAAAGAGATAGGAGCACAACTCTGAATAAGTAGGGTTCGAGTAATGTCAAGAAGGTGGCGGTGCTTTCTTTCTGTCACGCCATTCTGCTGAGATGTGTAAGCACAAGTGGTTTGGTGAATAATGCCCTTTGACGAAAGAAACTGAGAGAGGGACCGTGTGCAGAATTCTAGAGCATTATCTGTACGAACATATTTGACAGTAGAGGAAAACACATTGTGCACTTCATTAATCAAATTTTTAATCACATCTCTTGCTTCAGATTTATTCTTTAAAAGAAAGACCCAAGATACACGAGAGAAATCATCCACTACCACTAGATAGAATCTGTGCCCCTGATGATCGGGTACACGACTTGGACCCCAGATATCAATGTGAAACAACTCGAACAGGGAGCTACTTCTCCGACTCTGACGATTAGGAAAGCTAGACCGATGATGCTTTCCCAACTGACACGCTTCACAGCGAAAGGAAGAATTGGGAGAGATCTGAGTCAGAAGATGTCACATTTTCTGAAGCGGGAAATGACCAAAGCGAAGATACCATATGTACGGAGATACTGGTCCGACGGAATGAGAAAAGACACCAGCATAAGAGTTCCGAACCAGCTGATACAGACCATTCTGCTCAGAGCCACAGCCAATCACCCTGCCCGTTAGTATGTCCTGAAAAATAAGAGAAGAGGGGTCAAATATAGCACGACAGTGCAAATCCTTCGTAATCTGACTAATAGACAACAGATTCATCGAGAACTCAGGAGCATGTAGGACATTCTGTACACGCATAGAAGGAGATAGGAAGACCTCCCCCTGTCCAATTAAGGGGGGAATGAGTACCATCTGCAATCTGTACTGAACGGCCATGGGGAATGTCCCTGTAGGACTCAAGGCTCTCTCGATCTCGGCAGAGATGATGTGTGGCACCAGAATCTGTAATCCAAACAGATATATCATGAGAAGATGCAAATGCAGTAGTACTACCTGAGGTACTAGCAGCAGCAGAGGGAACTGGCAGATGTTGTAGCAGCTACATCTGAAGGTCCACCAGAAGAATCACCAGATGATTGTGGCATAATATCACGTAGACGTGTCACAAGTTCCTCGAAACGATTGTTCGCAATGGATGCTAATTGGGGCTGAGCATGCTCAACTACACGCGCCGATGCTGGGAACCCATGCTTAGAGTAGCATGTATCCTCCGAATGGCCTGTGCGGTGACAGTACGAACATGGCTGACGAAAGCAACCACCCCTACCATGGGGTCCACATCCACGACCAGAAGACTGACCACCTCTCCCACGCGATACTGCTATCGCCGATGGGGGTGAAGTAGATGAGCTGGAAGAAACTGATATGCGACTGAGCCTCCTGTAAACATCCTCCATTGGAGGAATAACTGCATCGGCCAAAATTTGAGAGCGAGCGGCCTCATATTCAGGATCTAGGGCTGCAAGTAGAACGCCCACCATAGTGGCATTTCGAAATGTCTTCTGCTGCTCAGGAGTCGCTGTGAGTGGAATGGTACTGTATAACTTCTCAAACATCCCTCTCAGGGATGTGTACAAAGAGTGAAGAGGTCTGCTGTTCTGCTTCATCGTGAATATATCATGCTGAAGCTGTAACATCTTGGTCTCATTCGCACTTGGGAATACGTTGCAGCCAGAATATCCCACATTGCCTTGGCAGTGGGATGATGGAGGACATCATTGGCAATCTCCATCGACAGTGTACCTGACAGCCAGACCTTGGCATATGAATCATCAGCCTCCCACGAGGCATATATCCCTGTCTTCTCTGCTGGCTCATCCTCGGTAAGAATGTGCTTCTTACCGTTCGACTTCATGAGACTCATGAACTGCGTCGCCTAGAGCTCATAATTCAACCCGTCCATCTTTACTATTGGCGCGGGACCTTTGAACGCGCCTATGGAGGGCATATCAACCTTTGATTCTGACATATCGCCGCTGGAGAAGAACTATGGTTTTTAGACAGAGTGACAGATGTCTACACAAACTGCAAAGGATTCGAGACTTGATGCAACCTAGTTGGAATCGTTAGGATGCAAACTAAAGTGCGACCCTAAAATTTGTGCTAAAGGACCAAATGACTGAAACAAGTAAAACAACATGCAAGGCGAAAACTCTGGAGGTCGAAATGCGATGAATTAACTGGTGGTAAAAAGACGCCTAAAAATCAACAACAAATGACGACAAATAATCGAGTTCTAGCATCGATTTTCACCACAAATTCAGGGCAAGCCGAATAGTTAAAAGTTCCTGGGAAAGTATAGTGATGTTGCAATAACTAGGAATCTCAATACGTCACCAAACCAAGCAGCAACATAACATTTCACAATACTAATATTATGCGGTGGAGTAATAAGCTAAAAGAGCTCTCATACCACAACCGGCAAGGGGAGTATGCAAGCTTCAGACCTGGTCATCGATGGGAACAACGACTGGGCGTCTTCGGCAGCACTTGAGGACCGGCGTCCGGGGAAAAGGGGGGCGGCGAGTCGGCGGCGACCTGGCAGGCATTGGACGGCTGAGGGGCGGAGGCAGAGGCGGCTAGGTGGTCACAAGGGAGGTATGGATGGCTCGAAGGGAGGTAGGTGGGCGTGGCCGCGAGGAGGGGTGTATGCGGGAGGGGCGGCGGCGAGGGGAGGCGGAGTCGCGAAGATTAGCGCGCGGGAGGGGGGTTGTGATGGGGCGAGGGTGAGGGAGGGTGGCAAAGGATGGGAAGGTAGCGGCGCGAGGAGTGGCGCGTAGGGGGATTGCGGCGTGTGAAGGGAGAGACAGGGAGAGAAGAGGGGGGGAGATGGCTGGCGGCGTGAGAGGGGTGTGGGAATGGGAGGGAGGCGGCGGTAGGGAGATTAGGGTTCGGGGAGGGAAAAGAAACACGGGGGAAAGGGGAAGGGAGGGCTGTGGAAACGAGAGAAGGAGAGAGAGAGGGTGAGAGAAAGAGAATAAGTGAGGGAAAATAATTTCATTCAAAAAACTTCCTTCCAACCCTAGCTAATGGGGTGCCTTTATAGAGGTCAAATCCCCCCAAACAAGCAACAACCTTACTATAAATAGAAAAGAAAAAACAGAAAAGAAAAGATGATAATGCCTTGTATAATGAGCCTTTTACATAAATAAATAAGAATAAATAAAACAAATGTTCGACTAAAAGAAAGTGATCACGTAGCATCAGGCTGCATCAACACTTCGAGTGCGTATGTAGACGTTACGCGCCCAAATCCATAGATCTGGAGGGAGAGACGGCTACGATCAAGGTGACAGGAGGCGCCGCGGTGCCGGCTAGAACAAAAGCCGGCCGACGGCGGGTGGCGGGGCCGGTAAGGGCGGGAACCAGGGGTCGACTAGGGCACGCCGGGGACCGAGGGCTGACTGGGAGGTGGAGGCGGGAGCCTCTGGACTGGCGGCGAGATCTCGGGGCCAGGACTGGTGGCGAGATCCCGGGCCGGGACTGGTGGGGAGGGCGGCGGAGCGGAGCGAGCCCGGCGGAGAGAGGGGCCCGAGAGGAGGGTGGCGGAGAGGGGTTGGAGACGAGCGAGCTCGGTGGAGAGAGGGACCCGAGAGGGCGGTGGCGGTGGAAAGAGATGGGGGGGGTGGGCAGAGGGAGGGAGCCCTAGGGTTTAGGCTCTGATACCATGTTGTGAAAAATGAGTGATCTATTATTCATGGGAACCCTATGCTCTCTTATATAGAGAGAGACCTCAAGGGTAAAATACATAGTAGGCCAGAGAACAAAAAGAAATTACGAACAGGTACATAACATATAATAATATCTATCTCTACAGACTCAATACTACTATCACTAATACTTGGGTCAGTTTTATACTTTGGTTGTCCATATACATGGTTGCATGAAGATCAACACTTTGTTTTCAAAAAAGAAGAAGATAAACACTCTTACATGGTTTAACATGTCTTCCCCCACCCAAACATCACCAAGTGCACTCTCCTGAGTGGTTCTTCCTTTGAGCATGTCTTTTCCAACTCTAGAAGACGAGTCGAATGAATTAGGTGTAATGATGTCATATTTTGTTTAACTTGATGAAAAGTGTTAAAGTTGTGTATTTAGATGGAAATTTATTTTCTCCATGATCCAAGTATTATACTCTTATATTTAGTCCATTATTGGTGCTGAGACTTGTGTGAGTTGGTAAACGTACATGTATGCGCACACAGATATATGTGTGTATAGATAAATAGAGAGAGATGACCACACACTAACAATCTTTTAGAAGAATATTATGAAGACCTGCCTCCATTGGATCCTCCTCCATTGAGTAGGGCGGTCATTCTGTTCATCCTGGACCACATAAACATTTTGTTTTTATTTGTGATACATACTTTGAGGCAATTACATGATATAGTGTTGGAGTATATGCGACATATGTAAGATGGGTAAGTCGATCCTTTCAAGATTCATTTACCACATCCCAGTGTTTAGTTCCACATCTACCAATAGTGGGACTTGGAAGGTCTGTGGAGGCTGAATAAGAAGCCCCTGACCTCCTGTATCAGATGAGAAAGTGCAATAGATACACCAGCCCTTTGAGGCATTCTCCCGTGGTTTAATCCCACTCCTTAGGGAGTAGAGTTCCACGTAAATTCATGTGTTCCAAGATTATCATTATGTAGTTTATGCTTTGTTTATCAATTCACTTCCGCATTCTTTATTTTCTAACATGGTATGTTTGATTCTCGAGGAATTATTTTCACGATTTATTCGAGTTTCGATTGCTTCTTGAAGTTGATTATTTGTTCTATTTCTGTCGAAGTTCCATGGTTTCTATTGAAACCCTAGTTTCTTTCCAACGATCATCATCAGCTCTGAAGTTCTCTGCGTCAGATCAGACCATTGCGAGCTCCACAGTAACCAGTAGCTCTCCGCCTCCGTGCATACAGACGCTTCAGGCAGAGCCCCATCACACGTGCTTTCCTCTTGGTATCAGGAGGCTCCCCTCCTATAGTTGCACCTTCATAGAGGTACCCTCTAGGTGGAGCCACTCCTCCCATCGCTCGATCGAGAGAAAGGGAGAGCAGGAAAGATTCTTCTGACAGAGATCGTAGCAATTGTGATCATCTATACGGAACCGATTAGAGTTTCCCAAATCAACATGCTCATCTCTTTTCGAAATGGAATCCAGAGTTGACGTTGTGATAGGCAAGATCAAGGAGAAGTCCTCAAGGCGATGGCCTCCTCCCAACACCACCAGCCACACACCCTCCAGACTTTTCAGACAATCCTCTAGCAACCCTAGCAGCACAGGCAGTGCCTCCCATATCTCCCCCTTGAATCCTTGGAGACATCGGCATCGTGGGGCTCGATCTCCAGGCCTTTGCACCGCAGCAGCGACACAAATCTTCCTTCATGATCACGTAGGCGAAGCTGATCCTTCTTCTCAGCTTCCAGGCGGTGGCGCACCTTCTTACGCTATGCACCTCCAGGTGCATCTCCAAGCAGCGCCACCCTTCCGATTGTGTTCCCAGTTGGCACCGCCCCTCTGATAATGCTCCTAGTTGGCAGCGTCATTAATGGGTTCCAACATGGGAACCCTAGTTCGATTCGAGGGAGGAGGAACCCCCCCCACCCCTCCCTATATTCTACTGTGTAGCGGTCATTTGGGTCGAAGCTAAAAAAACGGAAAAGAAGGCCCAAGAAGAAAAAAATGTAGAAAGAGTTGGGCCCAAATTGGGGTTGTTTGCTGCTCCTGTATGGGCCCAAGTGGACTACAACATCAATTTAAAAAATATGTTGTGAAAAGAGGTGCGTACAACAAAAACTGTACGTGAAAAAAATGAGAGATGAGTTGGCTATTAAAAAAGAGGGAAAATAGTCAAGGAAAAAATGCAAAAAAAAAGAAAAAGAAAAGTCGTAAAAAATGAATGGAATATTTGGCAAAAAAATGATTTGAAAAGCTAGAACAAAATGAAATGAGATCACCTTATTGGTTTCTTGTTCTCCCCATTTTTCATGTCTTCTCCCAACTTGGTCGACGCAATTGTTTTCTGACCAGTCTGAGAGAAAGGGGGAGAATTGTACAGAGTCACAGCTTTGTTCCAGATTCAGATGCCAGATTCCAGACCAGCCAGAATTTTCACTCTACAGTTTAGTTTCAAACTCTATAGATTGGTTCAGAGTCCAAGTTCGAGGCACTCCATATTTGAGTGACCCATTTTGTTCGAGTTCTCCAGAGAGAGGCTCCTTTTCAGACGGACAAATGTATGCGATCGTCAGTTTGTGATCCCCATCTTTTGTTTTTTGGTCTCAAAGTTCTCATGTGTTCCATAGGGACTCCAAAGTAGAGATCCCATTCCTATGCCATGTGGGTTAGGATTTTCATGTGGTTTCACAGGGATTCCGGAGTAGAGATCCCATTCTCTGAGCCAGTATGGGAGAGACCCAGTTCTCTGAAAAGAAGACCTTTCAGAATCCATTCTCCAGCGACCGTGGACTCCGACGAGGATGTCTCCACGACTTTTTTCAATTCTGCCCTTTCAGAGATGGAGCAGTTGTCAACATGTTGTGGCAGGCTAGAGTACTCCGACGAGGAGACTCATTTCACTCACACTCTAGCCTATTTGTTCCTCCCCACCTGCACGGCATGAGAAACAACGTCCTCGACAACAACCGATAGTTGTGCGCGCTGAGTTGATATTGTCTGTAGTGTCTTGTATTGTGAGTTTGAGATTTCTTTCTGTTTATCCAAGCTGAGCATTGCATGCATTAGCTTGAGGGGGAGTGTTGGAGTATATGCGTCATATGTAGGTGGGTAAATGGATTCTTCCAAGATCTATTTACCACATCCCAGTATTTAGTCCCACATCTACCAGTGGTGGGACTTAGAGGAGTCAAATTCCTAAGTAGTACCTGGGAATTACTTAAATACCCAGGTACTACGTAATGTTTTTTTTTACTTAAAAACTGCAGGGGTGTCGCATGTTCAACATGCGACACCCCTTAAGTTTTTTTTTTACCCAGGAACTGCGTTAGTGTCGCATGTTGGATGTGCGCTATAGCTAACGCATATTCAACATGCGACATATCTCCAGGGAATTGCTCTAGAAATGTTCTGTACATGCATCAGGTCTCGAAATGTTCTGTAAAGGTATCGCATGTTCAATATGCGTCACCCTTACAGGAAATTTTCCTCGAAATGGCTGGGGCAGGTGTGGGCTTTGAAAGTTGAACATATGACGCATGTTCAAAATG
This sequence comes from Ottelia alismoides, assembly GCA_037367405.1. NCBI lineage: Eukaryota > Viridiplantae > Streptophyta > Magnoliopsida > Alismatales > Hydrocharitaceae > Ottelia > Ottelia alismoides. The sequence continues at coordinate 56,079 of JAZKJV010004610.1, forward strand.
CGTCATCTTTACAGTAATTTTTCGGCGAAAATGGCAGTCCAAGTGTGGGCTTTGGAATTTAAAGTTTTTAAAAACCATTGAAAAGGCATGCCAATCCCATGTTTTTAATGTAAATAGACATATTTTTGTAAACATTCCAGACATTGCAAACATTGTAGACATTCCAAACATCAATGAAGACATTTCAATATGCGTCATCCTCGAATGGTATGTATACACATTCCAAATAGACTTGTTCATGAATACACATTACATTTTTTGCATCATATTAAAAATTACATTGATTACAATTCAACGTTTCTTCCTCCGATGGTATGTAATCGTAGAATCTGGAGGATTGAACGGTAATAGACGGTTCGCTTCGTCTATCATGTTGATTTGAGATGGTCCTGGGGCATCTTCCTCGAATGTTGGCATAGACGGCGGCGTTAGTGTGCAATAAGTAGGTCGTGTCTGGCTGGGGTCCACTCCATGCCTCAACGGTGCTTGAGGCGTTGGTAAGTCTTCTCTTGGTCGCTCGGTGGCAGGTGTGAAGTAGTCTCCTTGCGCCATGTTATCATCATCCGCAGCGGCTTAAGGGGTGTCGCATGTTGAATATGCGTTAGCTATAGCGCACATTCAACATGCGACACTAACGCATTTCCTGGGTAAAAAAAAACTTAAGGGGTGTCGCATGTTCAACATGCGACACCCCTGCAGTTTTCAAGTAAAAAAAAACATTACGTAGTACCTGGGTATTTAAGTAATTCCCAGGTACTACTTAGGAATTTGACTCGGACTTAGAGGGTTTGTGGACGCTATATAAGAAGCTCCAAACCTCTTGTATCAGATGAGAAAGTGCAATAGACACACCATCCCTTTGAAGCGTTCTCCCGTGGTTTCATCTCGCTCCTTACGGAGTAGGGTTCCACGCAAAATCTCATGTGTTCCAAGATTATCATTATGTAGTTTACGCTCTATTTATTAATTCGCTTCCGCATTCTTTATTTTCTAACATATACTGCTGTGATTTGAATGCTAATGTACTATGCCATTATTAGTCACTCATCCTGACATAGCCTGGCCATAGGAGGACTCAACTCGTTCACATGATTAGCTAAGGAGGTGCGCTAGGCCGATGAATGACAGATACTAAATATCCTCTTCAGGGAAAAGGTATCCAAAATGTAATGGAGCAATATCATGGGATACTCAGATGTAGATTATGTAAGTGCATATGAAGATATAAGATACTCTATTTGGAAGTGATTTGGTTACGTGGGAAACTAAGAAGCTATGGATATCTTTAGGTCCGGTGTTAAGTTTGATTGTTGCTACATGGCACATACTACATGCAGGGTTTTCTAGGTTGCCTCCATTTTGCTCTGCGCGACTCCGTTATAACAAGGTAGCCACCTTCTTGAGCAACGACCCCGTCTTTGGTGAGCATATGTGCATAATTAATTTGTAATTTTGTACGAGATGTCCTGTGGAAAGATCTCTATCCCCCTATTTTTCTACAGTGGAGCAGATTGCATGCGTCTTTCTGTTCCATGTCCTTTTCATGATTAATTGTGATAGTGTCTGGAGATGCTTCATCCTTGTGGTGCTTAGGGCTTTTAGATTCCGGATTTCATAGTTTATCATGTACCACGGAGTCTTTCTAAAATAACATGTAGCACGAAGATAATTTTTTTAAATAAAATGGGAAACTCAGAATTGAATTAAATTTGGTAGTCCAAACAACCAGTGGGATGTTGGAGAACTCCTTGATGCTGATATAACACCGATTTTAAGAAGAAATCCTTTTAGCCTGCAGGGTTGGAGCATCAACTTACTGTGGTTAGTTTTAAAACTCTATACGGTCACGTCTGTTTGTACCAGAGTCGCTATATAAACTCCTGAAATCTAGGATTAGAATTATGATTACTTTCATGGGTCTGATGTTCTTCTGTACTATTTTCTCTATTCACGGTGAAAGATTTGTCGAGGATGTAGTTCTATTTTGGGAAAACCTTGCTAAGTCCCAAGTATTGTGTGTGATTCTTTTCTTCTTTTGTGCTTGATCTGTGTAACAAAGTTTACAATAAAATTTGCTTTACTACTCAAGCTGAGGAATGCCTGCGCATGCCCTTTTATTATCTCTTATCTAGGCAGAAATGATTTTGTAATCAAGATTAAGGTGGTCATGCTTCTTTAGTTTCTCCCTATAGGATTTATGTACATGCCAAGCCATTCACTTTTCTTCATGGTAATAAATATGTTAGAAAATTGCCATATCAAAACCAAAAACAAGCTTTTCCTATATTTCAAGGACAATATACCATATTTCTGAGATCTGTCTTCTGCCTTTTGCATTAAACAAATGTTACTTCCAAATGCTATCTGCTGACGCTCACCAAACATAGTAGTGGGAAAAGTACATGATATTACAGTAATGTGTTTCCCTCATTATGTACCAGTGGTGGCATATGATGGTGAAATTCTTATAAATCTGTTTATTAGATCTATTTACTACCCAGTTAAAAGATTTTTATTGGATTAGAAAATAGTTTTTTCTAAGCAAAACGCAAATTGCAAAATGAAGACACCGACTTTGAGAACGAGTTGTACATATTAGCGAGGTTAAGCTGAATTAGTTTTTTTTCGAGCAGGTGAGGGCAGTGCATTCTGGAACAGCGACATTAAAGGATGCAACATCTCAGGCTATTAGGGACTGGGTAACTAACGTTGAATCTACCCATTATATACTGGGATCTGTTGCTGGGCCTCATCCCTACCCAATGATGGTTAGAGACTTCCATGCTGTAATTGGCAAGGAGACAAGGAGGCAGGCGATGGAGAAATGGGGTGGAGTACCTGATATTCTTGTTGCATGTGTTGGCGGTGGTTCAAATGCAATGGGACTCTTTCACGAGTTTGTCGAGGATTCTGAGGTGAGACTGATAGGTGTTGAAGCTGCTGGTTTTGGACTGGATAGTGGTAAGCATGCTGCTACCCTGACAAAAGGAGAGGTAGGTGTTTTGCATGGTGCTATGAGCTATTTGCTACAAGATGATGAGGGACAAGTGATCGAGCCTCATTCCATAAGCGCTGGGTTAGTGCTGTCATATACTATTGTTACCGTCCAATGTTTAAGGTATGATCTATTTATCACTGTTTTTAGGCACTGATACACATTCTTTGCTATGCATAGTCTGGATTACCCTGGCGTGGGTCCGGAGCACAGCTTTCTGAAGGACATCGGGCGGGCTGAATATTACAGCGTCACTGATCAAGAAGCCCTTGATGGTATCCCCGTCCCTCCTTTTCTCTTGTTATGTTCCTACAATATAATAATAATGATGCCTAATTAGTGTGAGTTTCAGTCTGCATTATGAATTTGTCGCATTTATTTGTCGATCAGCTGCCAAGTATAATGTCAGGAAGCTCTTTCTATCGAACTATTCCTGGGTAGTGTGTTTTATTTGGCCTGCCTCGAGGTTAATGTAATCGACAGCAGAAACTACCACTCTAGTTCTAATTTTGAGAAAATTGTTGTATGTTGCCTCAATCACTGCTTCTGATGATCTGTTTCTGAATCAGCTTTCAAACGTCTATCCCGGCTTGAGGGCATCATCCCGGCATTGGAGACATCTCACGCGCTGGCATACCTGGAAGCTCTCTGCCCCACACTCCCTGATGGTACGAAGGTGGTCGTTAACTGCAGCGGAAGGGGGGACAAGGACGTCCATACTGCCATAAAACATCTCCAAGTTTGATCTTAAAGCCCAAACCTTCAGATGCCCTGATTATATTTAGCAAATAAATGAAATGGCATTGCCGAATTTTGCTTTGAGTGCTGCTGATGCATGGAGGATTATGGTCGTCAAGATATAGATAGATTTTTGTATTTAACCTTTCAAGCTACGTTTGGAAAATAATCTGTTGGCCTAATCTTCTGAATGTAGATTGCTGTCAGTCTTCATATATAACTCAAAAAATATTTTTCAAGTAATGAGATATGTTAGGTGATGTTATCATCATTGCCTGTAAAGTTCGATATAATCTAGCAATATTGTTGATTGAAGGATCCTATTCCAGTTCATCTATCCTAGTCGTTTGGGAAATGTAATTTATTCCCTAGTTAGAATAATGACACAAAATTTGAATTTAATAGGGGATTGAAATACACAAGAACCCTTCGAATGCCCTTTAAGAGGATTGGGCAGTACTTCATGTGAGGTATCATATATGCCTTCAACGCCTCCTTGTATGGTGTACTGTATTCTAAATGTGCATGGATACATGCATATTCTAAATGTGCAGAAAAGCCCTCTTTCTCCTTTTATTTTCCCACTTGATAACTTCCACTAGTGGCATTCACATGTACAAACGATGACTTTATACTGTAGCAGCCTTTCTCAACAAGATGCAGCTATAACTGTAATAGTCATAATTGATACTCCTGCATGTGTATAAAGTGGTATAATAGTAGAACCATGTTAGCATGGTGTTCAAGGAAGTAGTTGATACTAGAAGAGAAGATTGATGCTCAATACAGGACAACTGCATGCATATGTAATTAAGGAAATGCACCAACCATAAAAATTGCAGGAAATGAGAATCCATCCATCGAGGAATTGTCGATAAATGTTCTACAATGCAAGGGAAAATGAAGCTGACCAGAAATACCTATTCAATGGGAGTGTGATAATGGCCGGTGGAGTTCATAGTATTAGTGGTTCGACTATGTGCCTACGACGCATAGTTTTTCCACCAAATTCGATTCTCTTCTTTCATGGAATTGCTATATAGGAATTACAATGAGCGGTTGCCCCCAAAGGCTCTCATATAATGCAACATCAGGATTTGGGTCACAAGGAAGATTATGTGAAATTACCAATACACTACTTGTATGTTAGATATTCTATGAGGTTGCTATAGCATGTACATCATCAATTACTATTTGCAAAAGAAAATATAACGATCTCTCACATGAAGACTGATTTGTAGTGGAGTCTGCAAACTGACTCCATGCTTTGAACATGAATCATTGATAGTTCTGGTGTGAAAATGCCTTGTATACTTGAAGTTCAACACAAAGCGAACATGTCTTGAACATCTCCATTGCAATGGGCTTGGTGAATATACATGCACGGTTTTTCAATGTGTAGATCTATAAGTTAGAGTAGTGATCTCCAATAATGTCCTGATGAATTGATACTTTACATCAATATGATTGATCCTCGATTAGATGAATTGTGCTCTGAAAATGTGGATTTCAACACTACTCCAGTGGTTGGCTAAATCTATAAATCCACGCACAGTATGATGAGTTCATGTTCATAACCATACTTTACTAATTACTGAATCATAGGATGAGTATTCGTTGAGTCTATGGGGAGGCAAAGGTGCTAGATTGAGTATTAAAGTTTTAAAATTGATGATTTATTTTTAACTTTTTTGATTTTTTAATAACACTTAAATATTCTTTGTAAGTTTTTTTTACCAAGGAATGTACTAAATTTTTACCCAATTTGGAATTTCTTAATGAATTGGGAAACTGCAAAAAAGGTTTCAAAAGCTACATGAAAACTTTCATTCTATGTCCGAAAATGGGTAAAATTGGACGAACTTTTGATGCTTCAAACAATAAAATGAAAAAAGTGTTAAGTTATGCAAGCTGTACGAAAGTCTAGAATATAAATTATAATTAGGCTAATTTAATAAATACAAAAATGAGAAGTTTACGATTTCAAACTATGAAAATAAACATTATAACGTTTAAAAAAATATAAAGAAAGACAACATATTAAAAGTTAATGAATTCATAATTCTCCATGAAGGTAGCCGTGATTTTTTAGATAAACAATCACATTCTATTAATCAAAAGTGAGTCTAAGCAACAAGTTGCCACCTATACAAGCACAAAAAACGAGCAGATACCAAAAGCCAAACAGAACTTAGGGTCGTCGACATTTAGTACAATCGAAACTTAGTGTCCCAAGTTCACAACATGAGGTTTAGAGTTCAAAGCTAATTTAAAAAGATAGTCCAAAACAAAGTTCATCAAAAAAAAATGCAATGTGGAGGGAGTCGGAGACGTGCTCGGCATGGCTGGATGATGGATGAAAAGGCTAATCCTTGCTACAAGTTGGCGACTGGTGCACGGTCGGGGGCTCATGGAGGCTGTTACTTCTTGATTGCACAAAATAAGTTAGTGAAAATTTGTTACCGGTGGTGAATGGGTTTATTCAAGGGATGGATGTATTTATATATGTAATATGATAAGTTCTAGGGCAGGTGATCAAAGATAAAGAGCGCATCTTTGACAATTTGTGCAGGTGGATGAGAAGTACCCTAGAACATTACTCCCACAAAGTCAAACACCCAACTGATGCTTGCTTGATGGACATTGCCAATGGGTTGAGGAATATAGGTGTGTGTGTAAATTATATTGTTCAAAAAGTTCTTCCAAGCTCCCGCCATAAATTGCAACATTAAGAATGGTAAACACCTTTATACTAAAGGGGCATTTGAGGAATAGGTGAGAGATTGTCTCTGCATCCGCCAAGCGTAGAGGGCACACATTTGTGGTAGAGATGTCGGAGAAGATTGGTTTATCTTGGGTATGTAATATTTTTGTGGCTAAGTGATCACGAGAAAAGGGAGACTATGGGATGTAAAAGGTTTGGACCGAAAATTGGGATGTATCTTGGGCCCCAGACCACCATGAAAAAGGATAAGGTAGAAGTATTTTCTGAGTTTGGGAGAGAATGATCAATCATACATGATGATAGTATTAGAGGAGGCAGGAGAAAGGGAGTAATCGATTAATCAAAGATTGAGGTCTTGTAACTCTCTAAAGTGGTTTATCCTTCGTGAAGGCTAGGGTTTAGGCCTTAGTGCATCATGGAAGTGTGAAGACAACATCATATGTGATCAAGAGCAACTAGTCATACTAGTTGCTCGAGGCAGCGGGAATTAAAAATTTTAAAGAGATGAAATCACATGATTTGAGAATACTTCTCAAATCATTTCATCAAGATCACAAACAAGATATAGGAATACCTCTTGGAGCGTGGTTGCGATCGTTGTCTCTAAAATAAGAGACCTCCTATCTCAAGTCAAAGATCTAGACAATGAATCTCTGATGAATCTGTGATTCATCACTCTAAAAGTTGAAAATAAAGCTCCATTCCCAAGTAATTAGTTGCATTTCTCCATTTATTTCACATTATTATCATTCATGTACTTAGAATTAATATCTGTATTTTAGCATGCATAATTGCATGAATAAGAAGCTTAAATTCTTCCTTACATTATCACATGTAATTTGCCATATCTTCCCCTATTTTTTTTATTTTTCATTAACTCAGAATAAAATAAAATCAATTTTATAGTGTATATATTACTAATATTAATAATAGAAATATACCAAAAAATATTAAATTGTAAATTCACCCAATAAAACCCAAACCCTAGTTCGAGACAAAAAACCGTAAAACATGAATATCTCTATCATACAATCTCCTATGGACCCCTAGTCACTTTTTAATTAATGTAGTTTCAACTATCTACAAAACAAGATCAAGTTCAAAAGAATCATAGTTCATATGTGAAACTTGAGTTTTGGGCCCTCATTGTATATTGTAAATATTAACATATTCTGACCTTATAATTTTATGTACAAAAATAATCCCATTTATTTCATTTCTTTTTCATTTATTTTCTTTGATTTATGTTTTTAATAAAAATGCAAAAATCCAAATAAAAATTGAGGTAAAAATCAAAGAAAATATACCAACTTGAGTCTGTATATAGTCTGTACATACATACCCTTTATTTTATTTCTTTATTTTCTATATTTTAAAAATAAAAAATAGATTAAGTTGTAAATATTTATTCTATATTTTATCTATATCTATTTTGATTTTTGTTTAATTTAAAAATGCCAAAAAATTATGCAAAATGCAAAAATTCAGTTTTATATATAGAGAGTGCCACCAAAAATACTTTTTGTACAAATGATTTTTTTAAATTTGGATCCTACACAAAAGTTCTAGATCTCGTCGAGATGAACAACTTTTATGTTGACACTTTTTTTATCTGACTTCGTTTGCTATTTATTTTTTATTTTACTTTGGATTTAATTTTTGTTTTTTCTTGGAGCGACACGTGGCAGCTCTTAGAGCTGCAACGTGCCACCCCCTTTTTATTATTTATGTATTTTCTTTTTATTTATTTATTTATTTTATTTATTAATTTACTAATTTATTTATTATTGTTATTATTATTATTTTCTTTTCTTCTTATTTTATTTATTATTTATTATTTATTTATTTCTATTTTATTTATTTATTTATTTAATTTATTTACTTAATCAATATTTTCATTAATTTTAATTTTAATTTTAGTTTATTTTTTCTTACCATGTGGTCGCATCCCCTCGTGCCATGTGGCGCCTCCTCCTTCCACCTTCTCCCTCTCCTCTCTCCGCACGCTACCCGCCTATTGCGATAACGATGCAACTGTAGCCCGTAATTTCTACCTCATTCTTTCTCCTGCTCGCCCATCTCTCACGGTCGTGACCCACAACCACGTCATGCAGCAACCGATACCCCCTTCTTCTCGGCGCAACCACTGCCCCTCATGACCCGATCGCCCTCTGTAACCACCGGTTGCATTCCTCTCACCCTCTAACCGCAACCATTGCCAACCTAACTTCGCCCGCATCGCCTTCGGTCCGATTGACTCTCCCTCCCAACTGCCCATAAAGCCTCACCAACCGTCCTCGTTGCACGCCATCCGCCATCTTTTGGAGAGTGGAACCCTAGCTTCAACATCTTCAACGGTGACAACTTTAGAAGATAGTTAAAAGGCAATGACGAGTTGTTCCTCTCTTTCTTGTGAGATCCATCCTCACTGCAGCAACTGTGACTATGGTTGCCGAGTTTTGAGGCTTTACGCCGGCCTCTTGAGGCGAAGAACAAGAACCAGTTCTGGTTCTTCCCCCAGGCGAACTCTTCCAGGTGAACCCCTCTTTTTCTTATTCTTCCTTTGCTCCTTCTACCATTCTTCTCTTTCCTCCTCTTCTCAAAGTTCAATCTTTTCCATTTTTCCTTTGTTATGATCCCTTCAACTTTGACTCAAATCCAAATATTAGACAACCAAAATCGATCAATCATCACCACCACCTCCTCCTGCTTCACGTTCTCTTTCTATCTTCCGCAACCCCCATTCTGGTCAAGTCCTTGACCAAAGACTTCTCCTCTTCCATCACCCACGCGTAGGAGCTCCATTCTCCCTTTTTCTTCCTCCGAGCTTAACGACTAAGGCCGAGTGTTGAATCCTCGAGCCCATGCTGTTACTTGCAGGTCTGTGGAGGATCAATCTTCACCAGTTAGTCACCATCAAGCTCTGCAGCTTCGAGGTCCTCATCTCTGCCGAGCAACCCTCTCATTCAAGCTTCACACTTCGAGGCCACCACAGCTCCTCCGCCTTCAGCAGCTTCCCCTTGGGCTTCCCGTCGACCATGCACCCTCAGGTTCTGAGCCTTCGATGGGCCTTCACCGCTTTAGCATTGCTCGTGACTCTGTGAACCGTAGTTGTGCCTAGCCGCTTTGGCCCTACCACCGGTCGCCCTTCATCCTCGACCACCATCGACCACAAAGCCCTTCGATAGCAGCTGACCATTCCTCTACCCACGTGAAGCTGCACTTCCACTGTTCGGTCATGTGTCGGCCGAGGCCTCGACATCACCGTGCCTCCCCTTAGGTCGGTCATGTCGATTGAATGAGGGGACCTTCTCCTTCACCGCTTCAGTTGGAGCATAAGTTGACTCCAGCAACTCGCCGAGCTCCTCCACCGCACGTCCTTGACGATTCTCCACCGCAGAGGCCTTGGCTCTACTGTCCAACACTGCTCTGCATCTCCACCGTTCACCACCACTCAGAACTGCACACGCGCTACGCGTGACCTCATCCAGATATTTTAAGAAAATTTCGAAAACCATCCCAAACTTGTAGTATATAGAAACATGAAGCACAAAATCCATGCACGTAAACATCACATGCCATCTGCGCCAAATTGCATAAACACCCTCCATTCTCCATAATTTGTAAAGTCATCCCTGCCAGCCTAGAGGCACATGCCCCTTGGAGAATTTGAACGAAAACCCCCACGGGTTTAGGTAAGTAAAGAAGTGCCTTTATTGCGCTATTTATTATTTCAATTTTCTTCTTAAATTACATTTAAACCCCTGTACTTGAGCATTTATTTATGTGTCATTTTATCTTCATAATTTAAATCCAAATATTGCATCTTGGAGAACCACTTATTCTTTATCATTTGGACGATTATTGAATTTTTGTGAAATGTGATTGATTTAATATAATTAATTTGGTGAAAATTGCATAATTTATGTACTGCAAGGTTTTAAACTCATATTAATGGTTATTGCTCCAAAAGTTCCCAAAAAATTTGGAGTAGGTAGAATTATGTGTATTCTATTTTGTGCCTAAAATTCATTCGAATTGCAAGCATATTGAGGCCATAATAAATTAAAAATGGTGATTTTGGAAATTTATTTTTAATAGGCCATAGACCTACTATTTTCGGATCTAACATTTTTCTGGATACCTCTCACATAGACCTATTTAGAATAATTTTATTTCTGATAAATAGGTTTGTTATTTATTACAATTGATTTATGAAAAATCATCGTGCTCGCATTTTTAATTCATAATAAATTCATTTTGCATCTGAAAATTTTGAAAAAAAAAATTATAGTGCATTAATTTCATCATTTTTCACATTCTGACAAAATTTTAGGAATTTTGGACTTCATCTGATTGAAAATTGTGTTTTACCTAAAATTGTACTTCATAATTAACTGCATAAAAATATTAAAAAAAATGCCTATATGAAAACCTAGCATCTAGATCACCTAAAACTGACGTAAGGAGACAATGGCCTCACTGAGTTCGACCTTGGGCTTGTGCCCAAGTAAAATAAAAATATGATCGCTCGCTTTAATTTAAAAATTAATTAAGTGATCTTTCAGATTAATCCTAAAATCAGAGTACTACATTAAAAATGACAAATTAATCGGGCATTTAAGGGTTTTTCATATGGCATTGTTGTCAGGGAGGCACAACTTAGATTGATTTTTAGAAAAAAATAGAATTAAGTTTTCCATCCTCTGGGAAGTCTGACCCCCGATCTTTTTCTTGTAATTATTATGTTTATTTTCTTTCAATTTATCTATTTATTTCTTTTCGTTTTTTCTCTTTATTTTGTTTTATGTATCTCTCTTATTGTCTTCTTATTTTTGTATGAGGGACCCAACACGCCGAGCGACTTCTTAAATAATTCGACTGAAAGAACGCATAAAAATTAAGATCGAGTCGAGTCGTGAGAGAGTGGAGTCTTAGGATTTTTTTTTGCATTTATTTGATTTCTGTAATTAACTTATAATAATTTTGGTAATTGTACATTTCTAGTGGATTATGTTTGGTATCTCGTGTGTGTAACTGGACATTAGAAATTTTATTTGTGGTGTATCGAGACTTGTTTCACTCTACAGTGAGGGTGGGGCTCGACTTGAGTGTCTCGTAGGTTAGACCTGTACTTGCGGCTATTAGAGCTTTATTAGGCCAATATTTGCTTGTACTCGTAAAATCTAGGACCATACATTTTCACATTTAATAAGAAACACTTAGAGCACTCTACTTAGTAAAATTAAATTCATATTCTTCCTGACTAATGGAAGTTCCTGCTAGGTACAATTTTATCGCTTGCATTGCATATTAGCACAAAAAATTCAATTTTTGTATTGCATCCTGCATGTAGAGCGCGAGGATCAACGCAAGTCTTCTGAACTGGGCATGCATCATTAATTTTATCACTTGCTTTGATTTTTCTTGACTCCCTTCTCCTTGGTTTTATAACTTAAGATAAAAGGAAATGAGGACTGATCGATAGGAAAATGGTGTGTGGTGGATTTAATTCAATGATAATCTAACTTAAAATCAGGACTGCTCATATAGTTTTGACGAAAAAATTGAGCTAAAACTGGAATTGTACTCGGACGAGCAACCCTGTCCTTAGATACAAGTACTTACCCCCAGAGAGAGTAGGTGATGATGTAGCCACTAAGGATAGGGCTCAAATCCTCAAACTTGCCTCCCAAGTCTCCATTTCTGACTCTTGTGGATTTCAGAGCTACAAGGGCTTGCCTTCGACCTTAGTATACGTTTTGATTGTGTAAGCCTGTGTGTCTCATTTGTGGTATGATATTGAACCCGACAGCCCGAGAAGATCACCTCATTGATTGGGAGCACAAAGGAGCACCACTGGGCATAAGGTGACACCCTGTGTGTAACAGATTACAATATTGTTCTACTACCAACTAAATTTGACATGATAATTTGACCGAACCTTTACAGCCTTCACCGTGTGCAGTTGGTGAATTTGGGGTTTGCTTTGTTTTTGTATTCAGGTGTGTGCGTTCAAAGACTATGCTCTTAGCACCTTTCCTATCACTCCTTTTTTTAATCGTACTCTCGTATCGAACATCTTAACATAGAAAATGGTATATTGGGGTGATTTTTGCTCGGACTTCACGAGCCTCTCGCTAAACATTCCAAACCAACCATCCTTGTAGGCTAGGGATGATTGTCTTCCTGGGACCTCTTAGCTTCAAGGCAACCCTTTCCAAAGCCAAGGCCAATAAGTCACTTTCTTTTTCTGAGGAAGGCCAAACCTAAACCTCTCCTCTCTTCCCTTCTTACATCGAGGAAGACTCTCACCTCGATGTTTTTAGATCAACTTCTTTTACATAGACTATTTCAAATCCCTTTGATTCTGAAGGTGAAGAAAAACAAGAGAACAAGATGCCTCCAAAGAAGAACCTAGATGATGAGGGAGATAATGACCCACTGAAGGACATCCTACCTAGACTTGCACAAGCTGATCATAGAAATGAACTATTCAGACAGGAGCTTGGTCAACTGAGGAATGAGGGGGGATCCATGAGAGAAGCCTACAATCCCAGTGTCGCACAGAACGAGAACTATCTTAGGCCAATTGTACTGCCAGGTGCTGGAGTACTAAAGCATCACTTTTTGACACTCCTAACAAAATTTTATGGAAATACAATAGAGGAACCATACATGTTCCTGCAAGAGTTTGAAATTGTATGTGACAATCTAGGATGACCTATGTCTCTCAGGACTACATACGTCTAAGAGACTTCCCCTTCACTGTAGCAGACAAAGATGCCTATTGACTAAAGAACTTGGGGAGTGTAGTCATGACGTGAGATGGATTGAAGGACATGTTCCTCAAGAAGTTCTACCCGTTGAGTAGGACTAATTAGATGGCGTATCATATATCGAGTTTTACACCGATGTCCCATTAGCCTTCCCGAGAGGCAAGGGAGAGATTCAAGGATCTGATTCAGAAGTGTCCACGTCACGATATCGATAAACCTATCTTGGTACAAAACCTGTACAATGGTCTAAATCCCAAGGTTCAAGGATTATTGAATGCTGTCTGTGGAGGCAGCTATCTAAACAAAGGAGCCAACGTGATTTGGAAGATCTTCGAGCAGATGGTAGAGACCAGCCACACCAGATCTACTAGCATGGCTTATGATAAGCCACCTCCCTCTCGCATACATCAGGAGGTGCGGAGATCAGTTGCCGTCGATCTGGCAAATGACCTACTGACGGAATCTGAAATCGCAGCGTTAAAAATGATGTGTTATTTATCTTCGTGCGTGAAAATAATAATGTGTCGTTCGTTGTAGACGGCGATCGGAATTGGTCAAAAAAAAACCACAAATATTAAATCAATTTTTAATCGAGTGGTTTTATGTTTATTTTACTTGGGCAAGTCCCAAGGTCGATCACAAGGAGGCAAAGGAACAACCTAGAATTATGTCTATCAAGATTCGTGCACGATTTTTGAGGCGGTCTTTTTTTCGGAATTTTTAATGCAAATAAGGGATGCAAGATGCAATTTCAGCCTATTTTAGTAACTAAAATGCAAATTACGTTCAAATGATGTCCGAAAAATACAAAACTTGGCCACAATGTAAAGTACGATGAAATGAATGCACTGTAACTTTTTTAGAATTTTTGGATGTAATATGAATTTTTTTATAAATTTTTAAATGCAAACAGAATGACTTTCAATATTTAATTATAATAAATATTAAACCAACTTGTTTTCAAGAGAAAAAATTATCTAAGATCTATCACTAGGTGATGGATCTCAGAAAAATTCTAAACCTCGAAAATATGGGATTTAATATCTATTAAAAATCAAATACTGGATTATACAAAATGATTTTTACAGGGCCATTATGCATGCAAATGCAAATCTTTTTGGGCACAATGTCAAGCACAATTAACTCTACAATATGTGTTTTTTTGAGAATTTTTAGAGCAACGGGTAATCAATGGCAAATTTAAGAGCATGAAATAGGCAAAATTTACAATTTTCCACAAAATAATTAATTATTAATTAACCACTACACACAAAAATATTCACAAAATGTCAAACTGTAGAGAATTAAATGACAAGCATCATGCTATTTTTGGATAAATAAAGTAATGCAGAGAAGAGGTTCAAAACATAGGGAGAATACATGGGTAAAAATACAATATATAATGAATAATATAAATAAAAAGCGCAGGGGGACTTCGCGATAATTACCAATAAACAGAGGGAGATTACTGCAAAATGTCCAAAGGGGCACGTGCGTGGCACATGCCCTCTGGAGGTGGACTGATGTGCGAATGAAGGGGCCTTCAGGGGCTTGGGCGCAAAATGCCCACGTGGGTCGCGTGCGCACGTGACCACGACAGGCTGGCATTCTGGTGAGGTTCTCCCCCGACGCACGTGCCCCGCACGTGTGTGGGGAGCCTCGAGCTCAACGCCCGGTGCTGGCGATGGAGGGGCGGAGTGGATGTCGGTGGCTGTGCTCCGGCCGCGGAAGGCGGCTGGTGGCTACCCCCGATGCTCCCAAGAGATGCGGAGGAGGCCCGACCTGGCGGAGGGAGGCGTCTGAAGTTGGTGGAGCTTGAGCGTCGATGGAGGCAGCGCGTTGAAGCGTGCGAGTCTGATGGAGGATCGGGGTCGTCGTCTGGCCGACACACGGCCGGCGGGTGTCGAAGGCGAGACGGAGGAGACGAGCCCCTGGCGGTGGCACAGTAGGTCGATGAAGATGGACGCAGGAGGCAGAGCTTGGTGTCGGTCGGTGAAGATGGACGTCGTCGGAGGCGAGTTAGTAGGCTCGATGCCAATGGCGGAGCAAGGCAGTACACTGGGGGGAGGGGGGGGTTGGCGCTGCAACGGTCGTGGGGACGACCGCATCTCATCGATGGCGGCACCCCGATGCTGTCACCACCAGGTTGCGTGCTTACGACAGATGAGGAGTCGGGGGGGAGTCGAGGTCCTTTAAATAGGAGAGAGAGGGGTCGAGCATTGCGAGGGATCCAGAGGTGGCGGTTGGCCGTTGGCGGCGAAGGCGGGGATGATGGTTGGAGACGCGGTTAGAGGTGGAGTAATGGGGGGGGGCGTTGGGAGGTTGAAGGCGACTCCTGGGCCGTCTGATCGAGCGATGATCGGATGGCTAGGAGGTCGCCACGTGGCGCAAACTGGGAGAGGGAGCATGGCACGTGCGACGCACGTGCGTCTTTTTTTATTTTTATTTTATTTTTTATTAATTATTATATTATTTTTTATTTAATAAAAATGAATTAAAAGAGACCCAAAAAACGTTGACACGTGGCGGTCCGAGGGGCTGCCACGTGTCAGCACAAGAAAATTCTGAGAATAAAGATTTAGTAAAATAAAAAATATAGTAAACGACCTCGGATCGAAAACATTCCTTCACAAAAAATGCTCGTCTCGATGAGATATACAACTTTCATGAAGACATCAAGGCCAAAATCGATCAAATGTAAAAAGTAATTTTTTGGGGTATCCCAAGTACATAGAATACCTTGATTTTTGGGTTTTCTAATTTTTTATCATTTTTAAACAAGATAAAAATCCGGAAAAATATCAAAAAATCAAAGATAAATAAATACATCTAAATCTATTTTATTATTATTATTAATTAAGAAAATATGCTCAAAAATATCGGGTCAAAAACTGCTAAAATACACAATGTACAAAAGAGGCCCAAAACCCAACTTTCACATATGAGCTCTCACTTGAACCTAGGTCTTGTTTTAAAGATAATTGAATGTACATTAGTTCAAAAGTGAGTAGGATCAAAACGAACACTGGATGGGGAAGATATGGGGTTTTTAGTCCATAAATCCTGAAACTAGGGTTTGGGTTTTTGGTCCACTTATTTGTGTTAGTTATTTTTTTTTGTATTTTTCATTTATTCTTGTGAGTGATATGTACATAGTGAAGGTGGTTTGTGTCATTCGGAGTTAGCATGACTGAGTTAAAAATCCGGGAAGTTAGGCTATTTACACGTCAATTTTGGCTGGGATTTTTGGCTTCTTATTTTATGCATAAATAATGGATAAAATGCAATTCTTATGAAAACATGCATGAATGTTAATTATGCAGAATAGATGCAGAAATGCAGTTGATTTTGAGGGACTTGAGCTTAATTAATGAGATTTAGAGTGATGAATCCGAGATTCATCCCCCTATACTTAAACCATGCTCGTCCCTGAGCATCAAAAAGAAATGTCATAAGGTGAAATGAGATTGGGTTCCATACCAAGACCATGAGATGAAGGTGAAAATGAAACTAGACTCGACCTTTGGATTATTAGTGTGTCGGAACTTCTGTGAGACTTAGAATTTTAAAATCAACAGCCCTCAAGTTCTACATATCATTGCTACAGTTTCGGCTCAGAAGTCATCTTAGATCAATCCTCTTCCCAAAGTATACCCTATGAATATTGAACAACCGACTCATGTGTGTGAAAGGTTTTAGCTCTTCCCATCCAGAATGTCGGACTACCATGCTCCTCTCCTCTCCAGTAACTCGTCCTCGGGGAGTCAGGTATTTCCTTCTAAGGTCTGTCGCGCTGTGTTCACAATCGAATTAGGGGAAGAAGATAGAAGAAGGAGAAAAGAACTGGAGGGTGGCCAGTGTAGTCACCTCTCCTTGTGAAGATGGTCAGTGTAACTGAGTCTCCACCAAGATCTGCAGGTTTCTTGAAGCTTGGACCTTTTTGGTCAGATTTTTATTTGGTAGAATGCTTCTTTGTATTTGGAATTTTTGGTGGTTCTGCTCGGATCTTGTTGTGCCCCTGCGGATATAGAATCTTTTTGTTCCATACATTTTTTTGGGATCTTAGAAAAAATTGTGCCCAGCCGTCCATCCCTTTTCCCAAGCTTTATTTCAACCCGTAATCCGGTCTTTAGATTTCCACGCTACCAGAAAAGAGACTCACACAGTCTTCAATCATCTCGTGTGAGTTGAGCTAAGTGCATAGTGCGAGAGTACAAATTAATTCCCTATTCCAGAGTTGTACCCAGAACGAAGAGACCAGGTTAGACACTAAGAGTCAAACGCTGCACATTTTCATGTGGAACTCAAAGAATTAAGTCGCAGACCTGAAGTTTCTAAAATCCTATTTCTCAGTGAAGTTCCTCTGAAAATTAGGTGGATTAAGGTCGAGTCCGGACAACTCTCGTTTCTGCTCACAACTCGGTTCAGAACCCAATGACTTTTCACAGATGCACATGAATGCGATGTTGGATGAAGTGCAGGTGTGTGAAATGCAGACACTTTTTTTTGATGCAAAAATGAAATAAGAAGCCCTTTTTCTTTCAAAAATATTGGACACAGTTAGTGTTAGTAGCAAAACTCTTTTTCTTTTGTTTGTGTGTGTGTTTTTTTGTTTTTTTCTTTCTTTTTTCCTTTTTTTCAAATTAATTACCCACTCCGTAAATACATATAGACTTACTCGAAAGTACGAGATATGGGTAAAATATATACAAAGTATATACACAGACCCCCCTATACTTAGCGAGTGTTGTGTCCTCATAGCATAAGAAGCGTAAAGAAGACATAGCTCGGGCTAAGCGTAAGAGAGTGAAAAAGAAACAGAACAAGATTTACAGAACCACCCCCCTATACTTAGACTGTGAACGGTCTAAGTATACAAGAAGAGAGGAAAAAATGAAGTGGTTGGGGTATGTGAATGAAGAGAATATATACAGGTAGGCATCGGTTCCCCCTATACTTAGGCTCTGGTCAGCCTAACTATGGAAGAAGGGTGGAAATGGAGCGACCGTGAGAAAGAGTGTGATCTGAGGAAATGATATATACAGATGGCATCGGTCCCCCCCATACTTAGGCCTTGGCCTAAGTAGAGGAAGAAGCTGTACAAGGAGGCCGATGTGGTCGGGAGGGAGGGTGGGTAGCCGATGATTAAAGCGGTTTTCGGTTGATCTTCTTTTGAGCCCGTGATGGGAGATCGGAATAATGGGACGAAGATGAAGCATATGATTCCCAACTATGATCAGTGTCATCCTCAGAAAAATCATGATGGATAATAGATGAAGTGTTTGAGTCAGATGAAAGATATCCATCATCAGAGTTATCCTCAGCGGAATAGTATTTGAAAGTGGACATACTCCAAGTATTCATGTGTTTTTGTTTCTTCAGTTGTTTCCTCAGAATTCGTTCCTTCTTGGGGTCAATCGGTTTGTCCTTGGATGAATACTCAGAAGCACCGGTCTCAGTCAGCTCATACGAAATAATTCCAGTGTACTTGAAGAGTGCAGGAGCATCAGCTTTGGATGAATAGTAGTTAGGAACGGGAATTGTCCAACAAGAATTGAATTTTGGATCCTTGCGAAGATATGGCTTTAGAGCTGTTGAACAGACTTCACTCATGTAGACTACCTTTTCCGGACCTGATGAGGGATCATCAGCTGATTCCTCTTCCGAAAGGTCAAGGTGACTCTCTTTTTATTTCTTCGTGAAGATGTCAGTTCACTTGAGTATCCAGATGAATAGCCATTGGAATTCTCCTTGGTCGGTGCTCGGCTTGTGTGTTTGTTCTTAGTCTCCTGAATGTTTGAGCACTCTCGATTTGGGATGATTTGGTCAAGATATTCAGAGAATGTTGCTCCAGGATGTGACCATGCATATGTCTCAGGATCGTAGAAGAAGGATTTGTCTATTTTGGGATCCGCAGGAATTGAAATACTGGGGAGAGTCTCTGCATGTTCATTCTCAATTGATTCGATGTTGGAGCATTCCTGTGTCGAGTTGATGTAATCCATGTAGTCAGAATAGGTTGACCCAGGGTGTGCCCATGCATAAGTCTCCGGATCATGATATGATTCATATACATGATTCTCCATGGTGAGAGCGGCTGGGAATGAAGCAGGGGGATAGTCTCTAAACCAATAGTCTCGTCAACAACCGCTATCTCATGTGTTGCATCGGGGTAGGGCTCTTCTGCCGCTTCATGGTTACGGTTGTTGGGGACTTCGTGGGTTGCCTTAGAAGATCGTGGTTCAAGACAGGGTCAGATCTAAGTTCTTCCAATGCTGTGAAATTGATTTCCCGAGTCTCACAATCAATAATTGCCTTAGCCAATGCTAAGAATGGCTTTCCGAGAATAATTGGAGACTAGGTGAATTCTCCTTGATGCTCAATGTCAATGATCGTGAATTTTACATTGAGCGGAGCACCTTAGAATTTCATGATGACGAAAATGATTCCTCTCAGCCGCTTTATCGATCGATCCGCCAATTGAACAATCTCTCGTAATTTCTTGATCGATCCGAGTTTGAGCTCATGGAATACAGAGGTCGAGAGGATATTGATCAGTGAATCGTCATCAATCCGAGCATGGGTGAAAATTGTATCTTTGATTACACAGTCAAATCTAGGCAACCGCTTCACTATACGGCTTTTGGTTTTTCTCCTCAACACCAGGGAGGAGGCCATTGACAAGATATGTCTTTCGATCTTTGTTCTAATTCTGCTCGACTTTTTCATAGTTAATTTGTCCATTACAAATCTTTTAAGATCGGGGAAGTGTTCAATGGCCTGTAGAAAAGGAAGTTGAAAAACCAATTTCTTTCCTAGCGCTTCCCATACAGTAGGATCCGAATTCTTTAAATCTTCTTCAGTTTCAATTTTTATGTATTTTTCGAGATTTTCGATTTTTTTTGTGGTTTTCAAATATTCCGATTTTTTGGTATTTTTTGTGTAGTTTGGTGATGTGGTGTACTCCTCAGATGAGCAGGGGTTCTGCTGTTCAGAGTGGGAGTCAGAGGCATAGTCATTTCTAGGGGAATAATATGCAGATGTATCAAGGTCGGAATCGTCCCCAGGTTTCTGATTATCCTCAAAATTTTCGGCATGAGATCCAATCATTTGTTCATTCATTTTTATGTCCGAGCTCCCATAAATAAACTGAGTCGGTCAATAAAATTTCTGAATTTTCCTCCATTAATTCAAATTTCTTATTTATCCTCGAAATATTATCGTCAAAATTCTGTTCATGATAAATCATGGGAGCAGTTGGTGTGTGTTCAATAATTTCATCTTCCATTTTCCTATATATGTTAAGAGGAGAGTTTCTTAGAATATCCATTATATGATCATTATTTTTTGAGAATTTCTCCTCAAAAATTATGGAAGGAGGCTGCTCATATGGTCCAGGCATGTGTAATTGGTCTGAGTAGAGTTCAATCTTATAATTGGTCAGACCTTGATATTGTGGAGTCATCATATAGGGTTTATGTGTTTCTATATGGTCAGTCCAGTCCTCTGTATGAGTATCATGTCTGAAGAGGGGTTTGTCATGGTCAATCTAACGCTGATGATCATTAAGTGCGGGTCTTTCTATCTGGGTTTGGTTTCTCGGCCAGTCATGAGACTCAAAGGTATTTTGATCTTGAAATGGTTCATCAGTGAGAATTCGAGAATAAGACGGTTCAATCCAAGATGGTAAATGGTCATGTGTGGTCGGATGATTCGAGTAGAAATTCAATAAGGAGGCCAAATTCATCAACGAGTGAAAGTCTCCCGCAAATGTTGGAGGATTATTGAAAGAAGAGGATTTAGTTGATTTGGGCCTAACCAATACAAACTCATTTTCATAGTATAGATCTGATGGGTTTTCAGATAAATGTTTGGTCATTTTTGAAAGGAATGGAGGGTTGTATCTGCAAGAGTTTTTGGAAATAGTTCCATGATGAGGTTTAAATCAAGAAAGGAAAGAGATGCCCGCACGGGATAGTTAAAAGAAATTTTATCAAATGTACTGCTATTGATCTTGAAATCGATTCACGCACACCACTGGAAATACAAATCAAACCCCAGGTTCACCAACACACACAATGAAGCTGTAAGAGTTCGAAGATTATCTTTTCAATTTTAGTTGGTGATAAATCAATCTTGGCAAAAATTTAGCGAGCTGTTAGGTGCTGAAATTTTCGTAATGACTGGCCCGGATTCTTCGACTAGTTGCACCTACTTTCAGCCAGTATGGGTGTAAGTACGGACCGTAGAACGGCTACCCGTGTTACTTGAGGACGGAGTCTTACGCAGTATCCTCTAAACCACCCACTCTGCTAAAGAAATCCGGACCGTTTACCGGCTACCCGTAAATCCTCACTGAGAAGTAGCTAATCGTTTTTTTGTAGAATCAGTAGTCAATATGAAAATCCGAGTTTGGGCTCTAGTCTTAAGTGTCGTCTCTCGCTCACTCAGAAAAATAAAAGCATCCAAGGTCGGGGTTGCTCTCCCGCAAAAATTCTTGATTTTATGGGTTCTTAAGATCGACTATATTTAGTAGTCCCAATTTTAATTAGGTGATCACTGAAGAATTCAAATGAGCACAAATACATGTCTACAGTCCAGTCCCAATTCCCTTTAGAATTATGTGACAAAACAAGAGGGAGAAGATCGGGAAAAGCCGATGCAAGCGGAAAACGATGATGTATGCTCAGTTAGAAGACCTACAGTGAATCCTTCAATCTCCATGTGGGATGCTAGACAGAAATTGAAAATTTATTCTAAATGAATGCAAGCCGATGAAAAAAACCACACCTAAACAGAAAGTTCTATTAGCGGGGAAGAATTGAGTTGAATTTGGCTAAGTTGAACGATCTAATGTGCGTCTCAATTAAAGTGCAGTGTGGCCTTAGATCCTACGAGCGTAATCAAAAATATAAATGCTCTGAGAGCTGTATGTGTAGGTCTATCCTAATCGCCACTCAAGTGAGGCCCCACCCTCACCGGAGAGTGAAACAGGCCACGACACACCATAAAAAAGTTCAGAATCTTTTTTACACACACGAGAATCCAAACGGACACCGCTGTAAATGAGAAATTAATTATAAAAAATAAATTTGTAGAAATTAAAAACCTAGACTCTACGCTCTCTCACGACTCGACTCGATCTTAATTTAATTGTGGCATTTCGGAAGTTGATGAAGATGCATCGGTTTCTTGAAAAATTGCTCCATGCACGCCAGGTATCTCGCAAGAAAATAAGAGAGATTCGTGTAAGAGAGTGACTCAGAAAATAATCAAAAATAAAATAAGCAAAATAAGTGCTGAAAAATAAATACAGGAAATAAAAATGGAATTTACAATGAAAAATTCGGGGGTTAGACTACCCAAATGCGAAAAACCGAACAAGAAATTTCAAAACACAAAACTAAGCCGTTTGCCTCCCCGGCAACAGCGCCATCTGACTGAATCCGAAATCGCAGCGTTAAAAATAATGTGTTATTTATCTTCGTGCGTGAAAATAATAATGTGTCATTCCTTGTAGGCGGCGATCAGAATCGGTCAAGAAATAACCACAAATATTTAATCAATTTTTAATGGAGTGGTTTTATGTTTATTTTACTTGGGCAAGTCCCAAGGTCGATCACAAGAAGGCAAAGGAACAACCTAGAATTATGTCCATCAAGATTCGTGCATGGTTTTCGAGACAGTCTTTTTTTGGAATTTTTAATGCAAATAAAGGATGCAAGATGCAATTTCGGCCTATTTTAGAGACTAAAATGCAAATTACGTTCAAATGATGTCCGAAAAATACAAAACATGGCCACGATGTAAAGTATGATGAAATGAATGCACTGTAATTTTTAGAATTTTTGGATGCAATATGATTTTTTTTATGAATTTTTAAATGCAAAAAAATGAATTTCAATATTTAATTATAATAAATATTTAATCTATTTGTTTTTAAGAGATAAAATTATCTAAGATCTATCACTAGGTGATGGATCTCAGAAAAACCCTAAAGCTCGAAAATGTGGGATTTAATATCTATTAAAAAGCAAATACTGAATTATGCAAAATGATTTTTACAGGGTAAATTATGCATGCAAATGCAAATCTTTTTGGGCACAACGTCAAGCACAATTAACTCTACAATATGTGATTTTTCGAGAATTTTTTGAGCAACGGTTAATCAATGGCAAATTTAAGAGCATGAAATGGGCAAAATTCGCAATTTTCCACAAAATAATTAATTAGTAATTAACCACTACTCACAAAAATATCCACAATATGTCAAACTGTAGAGAATTAAATGACAAGCATCATGCTATTTTTGGATAAATAAAGTAATGTAGAGAACAGGTTCCAGAGGGAGAATACAGGGGTAAAAATGCAATATATAATGAATAATATAAATAAAAAGTGCGGGGGGGGGGGGCGACTTCGCGATAATTACCAATAAACAGAGGGTGATTACTGCAAAATGTCCGGAGGGGCACGTGCCCTCTGGTGGTGGACTGATGTGCGAATGAAGGGGCCTTCGGGGGCTTGGGCGCAAAATGCCTACGTGGGTCACGTGCGCACGTGACCTCGACAAGCTGACGTTCTGGTGAAATTCTCCCCCGACGCACGTGCCCCGCACGTGCGTAGGGAGCCTCGATCTCAGCGCCCGATGCTGGCAATGGAGGGGCGGAGTGGATGCCGGTGGACGTGCTCCGGCCGCGGAAGGCGGCTGGCGGCTACCCCCGATGCTCCCAAGAGATGCGGAGGAGGCCCGGCCTAGCGGAGGGAGGCGTCTGAAGTTGGTGGAGCTCGAGCGTCGATGGAGGCGGGACGTTGAAGCGTGCGAGTCTGATGGAGGATCGGGGTCGTCGTCTAGCCGACACATGGCTGGTGGGCATCGAAGGCGAGACGGAGGAGACGAGCCCCTGGCGGTGGCGCAGTAGGTCGATGAAGATGGACGCAGGAGGCGGAGCTTGGTGTCGGTCGGTGAAGATGGACGTCGTCGAAGGTGAGGTAGTCGGCTCGACGCCAATGGCGGAGTAAGGCAGTACGCCGGGGGGGGGTGGCGTTGCAACGGTCGTGGGGACGACTGGATCTCGTCGATGGCGGCACCCCGATGCTGTCACCATCGGGTTGCGTGCTTACGACGGATGAGGAGTTGGGGGGAGTCGAGGTCCTTTAAATAGGAGAGAGAGGGGTCGAGCGGCGCGAGGGATCCGGGGGTGGCGATTGGTCGTTGGAGGCGAAGGCGGGGACGGCGGTTGGAGATGCGGTCAGAGGCGGAGTAATCGGGGGGGGGGGGGGGGGGGGCGTTGGGAGGTTGAAGGCGACTCCTGGGCCGTCCGATTGGGCGATGATCGGATGTCCAGGAGGTCGCCACGTGGCGCAAACTGGGGAGAGGGAGCGGGGCACGTGCGGAGCACGTGCCTGGGGGCACATGCGGAGCACGTGCATCTTTTTTTAATTTGATTTTATTTTTTATTAATTTTTATTATTTTTTTAATAAAAAAGAATTAAAAGAGGCCCAAAAACGCTGACACATGGCGGTCCCAGGGGCTGCCACGTGTCAGCACCAGAAAATTCCGAGAATAAAGATTTTGTAAAATAAAAAATAAATAGTAAACGACCTCGGATCTAAAAGGTTCCTTCACAAAAAATGCTCGTCTCAATGAGATCTACAACTTTGATGAAGACATTAAGACCAAAATCGATCAAATGTAAAAAGTAAATTTTTGGGGTATCCCAAGTACATAGAATACCTTGATTTTTGGGTTTTCTATTTTTTTATCATTTTTAGACCAGATAAAAATCCGAAAAAAATATGGAAAAATAAAAGATAAATAAAGACATCTAAATCTATTTTTTTGGATTTTTATTAATTAAGAAAATATGCACAAAAATATCGGGTCAAAAACCGCTAAAATACACAATGTACAAAAGAGGCCCAAAACCCAACTTTCACATATGAGCTCCGATTCACTTGAACTCGGTCTTGTTTTGAAGGTAATTGAATGTACATTAGTTCAAAAGTGAGTAGGATCAAAACGGACACTGGATGGGGAAGATATGGGGTTTTTAGTCCGGAAATCCTGAAACTAGTGTTTGGGTTTTTGGTCCACTTATTTGGGTTAATTATTTTTTTTGTATTTTTCGTTTATTCTTGTGAGTGATATGTTCACAGTGAAGGTGGTTTTGTGTCATTCGAAGTTAGCATGGCTGAGTTAAAAATACGGGAAGTTAGGCTATTTACATGTCAATTTTGGCTGGGATTTTTGGCTTCTTATTTTATGCATAAATAATGGATAAAATGCAATTCTTATGAAAACATGCATGAATGTTAATTGTGCAGAATAGATGTAGAAATGCAGTTGATTTTGAGGGACTTGAGCTTAATTAATGAGATTTAGAGTGATGAATCTGAGATTCATCACCTACGCCACAACATGGGGATTATTAGTGAGAAATTAGCCAAGGTCGACCATATCAAGAAGAAGGTGAGTGAGATACACAAGCTCGCCGAGTGGGAGAACCTTGCCAAGCTTCCTAAACATATAGCAGAGCTAGCTGATAGGGTGTAAGATTAAGATACATGCTTCGTGTGCACCCCTCACTCCTATTTAATGAATGCACCACATTCTGGAGTGGCATGTGTAGGGGCCTCACAGCACATGGACTCAGGGTCAACCTGAGATCCACGAGAGACACTTCACAAAGTCGACCATCGAGAAGGTGACCAAGGAACCTCCATAGTCGTGGGAGGTGAATGAGACATGGTATAACAATTATGCCAACGCCACCCAGTAACAACCACAATAGCGCCCAGAATACCCCCCATAGACCCAGTACTGCCAGTTCCCACCCTCTCATCAACAGTAGTCGGGCCATCAGGACCCCTTTCAGTACCAAAAACATCCCTCTCAGCAGAGCCAGTACCGCCAGCAAGTCCAACAGGGACCTAGTCAATCTCATCAGGGACAACAACAACCTCCTCAGAGGCAGGATCACGCATCATAATCCTCAGGCCCATATGACCTTCAGAGGGTCTTAGATGAGATTAAACTCCTCCGCAATGAGAAACAGGACCAGAGAGCCGATATCAATGGACTCTTATGTTGGCACGATGAGTTTATTGCCCCCTCAGACCTCCATCCCACCATAGGTTTAGGTTAACCCCAAAAACCTGAATCAAGGACATAGTCGCCGGAAGGATCATGTATACTATTATGTTCCTTTGAATCAGATCATGAGATTCTACCGCATGGTGTTCACCATCTTACTCTCAAGAGTGGTAGGACCGTGCATACCCCTGATCTGGAACGATGGAGTGGAGCGAAGGATACCGATGGGAAAGCCCATGAGGACAGCTCAGAGGAGGACTATCACTAGCAACACCACCTTTAGGACCACAAGGGGATTTGAATCCCCAAAAATCCAAAAAATCAAAAAACAAGAAAATATAGAAAGAAGAATAAAGCGACATCGAGCACGATCGTGAGAACTTCAGGTGATGAGAAGATCACCCTGGATGCAACACCAATAGTTTTTCCTTCAGTTTCAATTTCAGTTCCATTTCATGCATGTCAGTCGAGTCCTGTACATAGTCTAAGTCTCAGTCATGTACTGCTGAATTTTGATTCCAATAAGTATTCAGATGATAATGTTTCTGTTTCACAATGTGAGCCCTCAATAATCTCTTTCCCTCGAGCCTTATTTAAGGCAAAGAAGAAAAATTCTCAAAAAATGATCTTGATGTTTTAGAGATGGAAAGGATGTGTTGTGAGAATGTGAAAATTGAGATCCCTTTCCTCCAATTACTGGATATGATTCCTGCATTTAAGAAGTACCTAAAGGTGAGATGCATACCTGTTATGACTGGTAGGAGGAAGAATACTAGAACAATTAAACATGTGTTATCCATAGCCACTTCATGTGCAATCAGAAATGAGATTCCAAGGAAGAAGAGAGATCTGGTGCACACTTTGTCACCGGTCAGATATCTGACACATTGTTTGCTCGCACTCTACTCGAGAATAGATCCTCAATCAATCTATTGCCATATTTCTCCTAGATCATCTAGGCTTAAGTTCTCTGAAGAGATCGACAGCACTCCTACATTTTGTAAAGAGATCTATTAAGAGGCTAAAGGAAATACTGAGGGATGTTATCCCTGACATTGAGGGGAAGCGGTACAAGGTGTACTTCACGATCTTAGATATGGATTGTCCCCGAAGATGGTAATATTTCCAATTAATACTTGGCCACTCTTTTCTGAGGACGACCGGAGCCATATTTGATTTTAATATGGGAAATATATGCTTTCACACACACAATGAAAGTGTAGAGTTAGAGATGCAATAAACGAAATGGCAATGACATGATTCAGAGAGCAGTACAAAGTATCTCTCATTGGAGGCCATGTGTTACAGAGTTGACACAGTTGATCACTGACAACAACAGTCAGCTTGAGTTGATAAATTTAATGTTAATTGGGAGGACCCATGATATGGGCCCCTTCATGTAAGATAAACTTATATTCCTTACGTGAATTTCTACAGTATTTATGATATATGATAAATGACTTATAGTGCATGCCTTTTAGGAAAAGATGGTGAGGCTCAGAACCACTCCCTCATTGGATAACACTGGCGCCAGTCAAGTGCCTGTCACTCTGGACGAAGCATTCCTCCAAGTAAAGGGTCTAGAACATTCTGGACATGTGTGGTGCGGTGGACATGGAGCTACCATTCAATCATGGTATCACGGTAGTAGCAGTTCATCCTCTCAGAAGTCAGCGAGGAAGGAGTTAGAGAATAACTTGGTGTGACTGAATGAGCGGGCTTCGAGCTAGGATGATGCGGTGCGTCAATTCCAAGATGAGATAGTGTGACTGAGGGGTGAAATTATGCAATTTCATGCATTCACGTAGCTTCATGGAGAAGGAAACATTGTACCACAAGCTCCACAGCAACAATCAAATGAGGAGGATTAGGAGGTCAATGGCGGGGAAGATGATGTCAATGATGGGGAAGATGATGTCAATGATGATGATGATGGTGAAGATGACGACGGGGAGTAGATGTGGATTGAATGAAAAACTTTTATCTATGTTAAAAATATTCCTAGTTTAATATTAGTTAGATGAGTAGTTAGTATCTAAGTAAGAAGATTTCATATATTTGATGTAAACTATTTTTGTTTATTGTTTGACTTGTTCGATATTTTTAATCTTGTTTGATCTTGTGTGATTTTGTTTGATCTTTATGGATGATAGTGGTGTACTAGTATGCCTTCTTATTTTTATTTCATATAGTGTGCAGGCGAAGGTGGTCGGCAGTGCAACATCAACATGTATTTTTTTCTGGTTGTGACTCAAATGGGATGGTCGCACCGTCCCATATAGTCTTATGGACCCATCCCATTAGTCTTTAGGGATCAAATGGGATAATTGTATAGGTCTAGTTGGACGATTGCGATCTCCCCATATACCTTGAACCCAGTTCAATGGTATACTTGAAACAGTCACAGAGGAGTATATGGGACAATCAACACCGTCTCATCAAAATTTTAGGTGAGACGGTGGCAACCGTCTCATCTAGGAAGATATGGGACGGTCACAACCGTCCCATATAAGCACTTGTATGGGACGGTTATGACTGTCTAACCTGTACATACATATATGGGATGGGTGTGACTGTCGCATACTATCTTCTTCCATCATTCGAGGAGACATCATACGAAACGGTGATGACCATCCCATCCGAGCTTCAGGATGGGATGAGATTTGTTCCCATCCCATCCAGACAGATGGGACACAACTAGAAGAGACGGTCGAACGACCATCACATATGCGTAGGTTGGACGGTTGCTCGTTCCGGTAAGCGATGGTCGCCTATTGTGGTCTAGGTTGTAGTATCTTCCCTATTCTTCCAGACCACCTCAAGATCGTAGGATCATCCTTACAACCCAGATCTAATCTGGGATGTCCAATCTGATTGAATCGATGCACATCCACGACGTAGGTTTAAGTGTCACCTACATGGCGCAAGCTCCGTCGTTCATCTCTGCCATCATGCACGCAACATGCCTCCGCATGGGTATATTGCACTTTATCCCTCTCGCATTTTTATATTAATACTTAGTCTTGTAAATATTAAAAATTGTGTTATATTTTGTGTAAAAATTACATGATGGACCCCTTAACTTGTGTAATATTGCACCTAAGTCCCTCTGCCTCACATGTAGCTACATGTGAGGCTCTGTAAATATTGTGTTCATACCTTTATAATTGTTGGACATGTTATTAAATGAATCTAAAGTTTATTGAAATTGCAATAAGGTCCCTATAACAATGGTATTTTATTTTCTTTTATTTTGCACATATTAATTATTTTTATTGCTCCAAAAATCATAGGAAAAAATATAAGTGCCTGGCACCATTCTTGTCCACGCGGGCATTTAACTCATTTTCCTTTTTATTAAAAATAAAAAAAGATGCATTTCACCCTTTCTAAATATAAAAAACCATAAAAAATATAAAAATTCCTCTAAAAATTCTAAAAAAGAAAATTATCTATATTATACTACATTCTACCACATATCCAAAATCTCTAAAAAATACAAAGTATAAAATCTAAAAATCACAAAATCCTAAAAATTTTATAAACTTAGCAAAAATTATCTAAACATCTAAAAATAGTTTTTTCTCTTTCTGATTTTTCTTTATTATATAATATAGATTAAAAATAATGTTAGATTTATTTAGGACTTATTTATATATATTATACATAAAACAATCTCAAATATTTAATCTGTGCACTATTTTATTATATTCATTATTTAAAAATACCTAAAATTTAGTACAAATTTCTATACAAATTATTGAAAATGGAGCAAAATTAAAAATCATAAAAACATTTTATTTTTTGAAATTTAAATATATTATGACTTAACTAAAAATATACATAGTTATATTGATTTTATATTCTATATATTACTTATAATAGATATAATACTTATATTATTATATATAATTATATATCTTATTTAAAAATAGAAAATAAGTTAAAAAAATTGCAAAATTAAAAAGAAAATATAAAATATAAAAATATAAAAGAAATAAAAATCATAAAAACTAAATATAATTAAAATGCACATAAAAACAAGAAAAATACAAAAATAATTATCAATAATTAGAAATATTTGTTAATAATTATTACCTATACACCGTTTGTCCATGTGTTCGATCTATACATTACTTACACATATACACATCTATTGTAGAGTTATAATAAATTTTAACTCCCTACATCACATTGATTTATTTATCTCAATTATGGGTTAATTGTTGCTTAATTGATAATTGGTCAATGCAGTGATTAGTGTTCCAATCTTGTTAGGAACTCTAGACCAACTTCTCGATTAAACACCTAGATAGACACATATAGATGCACTTCATATAATTCTGATGTACCTGAAGACCTCTCCAGGTACTGGACTGTTCTCCAAGTGCATATGCAGATTATGTCGGATGTCCCGAGGATAAGAAGTCTACCTTATGTTTTGCATTGTTCATAGGGAGCCCTTTGGTGTCATTGAAGAGCAAGAAACATACAATGGTTGCCAGATCTAATGCAGAGTCAAAGTATGGAGCCATGGCACATGGGAGTACTGAGATGTTGTGAGTTAGATCTGTTCTGACTGGCCTAGCTATAAGCATGCCTCTTCCCATGCATCTCCAATGTGACAACCATGCTGCTCTTTTCATTGCGAACAATCTCTCATTTCATGAGAGGATCAAGCATATAGAGGTTTACTGTCACTACACTCAATATGATTCAGAAAGGTTTTATCCCTGCCTCCCACATCAGATCAAAAGAACAAACAATAGATATATTCACCAAGGCTCTAGTCAGAAAGACATTCCATAAGTGTTGTTCCAAGTTGAGCGTGATAGAGATCTATGCTCCATCTTGAGTAGGAGTGTTGCGATATTATTTATTTTTTCACATTTTTATGTTTTGTTTAATTTCTTTTCGTATCTATTATGTAATTTGCCCAGTTCTCCTCTCTATATAAGAGAACACCAGAGCTGTCTTGCAATGCAATCCATTCTTTTTCTCTCCACACAATAATAACTACTACTATTGTTGTTGTTTTCTTTTCATTTACCAAGATAATTGAGTAGAGTTATCGAGTTGAACATCAATGTTAACTCATTAAGAAAATGAGTCTATCTTGTTATCGAATCGAAGTTAAACTTTCGAACTTCCTTATCGAACCAAACTCGAACATAGGTCTATTCGTTATAGTTTAGTTCGATTAGCAGCCCTAGCCAAGTCCAAGTAGGGACAACGACCCCGAGCTTTCTGGACACCACTACCTGAGAATCCTATCTAGACGATCTGTCATTAGTTTTCTTTACAACTCCCTGAGATACTTGATCCCTCCTATTCAGAGGATTTGCCGTCATGTCAAACTGATCGTCAGGAATATGGTCTCCCATATTAATGAACTGAAGAAAAAAGAAGAGAAACAAAGCTTAATAAGTTATATTTAGCAATAACATTCGGCAGTTCTCATAATGTAAAAGTGTCACCCTTGAACAATAGTCTTGCTAACACTGGAAAGAAAAACATGGCCACCATGTTAAAACTAGACTTCCTGCATCACACAAATAAACCAAAATATGGAAATTGCGATCTTATTAAGAAATAAAAAAATTCCTTAGGCAATGAAGCGAAATCTCTGCATGATCAGGTCGCCTTTATCTGAACAAATCACCTCGCTTTCCTCATGCACCAACATTTCGTCAAGTCCACGGCTGCTTCCCGTCTATGCCTTCTTCTTTCTGGAAGCATGATGAGCTCCATCCGACGAACCAACAGAACCGCTCTTGCTTTTGCATGAACAGCTCGTCTTACATGTGCATGAAGAAGTTGCCTTTGCAGCCGAACAAGGGCACAGACCACGGAGGGTGGCCAAGAAGGCAAAAACCACAAAAGGTGCATAGATCCGGATGAGCTTCTCGGATGCCCGACCGGACCCCAATAATTCCGACATTATAGCAGCCTGCGTAAAAGAAATGCAGGAGTGCACCTAGCTGATCTTTTGAATAAATAAAATTTTCCACGTGTTAATTAAAGGCTACAATTTGTAAAAGCTGGGCAGCAACAACCAGTGGAGATTTACTGAAGATAGAGTACGGATAACAACTGATAATAGATTCTTGAGAGACTTAACAGCAACAGGTTTCCTAAAATTACAGTTATCTACGCATTTTAGTTTATACAGATATAAGAATAAAAGCCATCGTTTTTTATAATTTATAAATATCAGAAATATTAGATGCCGAAAATGAAATTTCTAATGCCTTAATGCCTTGAATCATAACCCATCGATTAACTGCAGTGCAAAGTCATCCCATAACATGTTAATTCACTATATCCGGTATTTGAAAGTCTAATGTGCATGTATCACGCATGTTCTTTCATCTGAGACAGTACCAAATAATACCAGTAAACAATCCATCTATATCAAGATCTTTTCAAAGCAGATCCAGTCTTAAGAAGACAATCCCATTAATATCCATTTGAACCTGCCGATCTTTGTTCAAAGTTCAGAAAACGTTTCTAATAAGCATTTGTCTGAAGCCCATGATCATGTCATACGCCATTCACATCATAACTTTTTCTCAATCAATTGTGGCATTTCACGAGCAAATAATTACTATTGCATTACCTTTAAAGATCAAAGACTGCATGAATAGCAGAAAATAAGGCCCCCCATTATCTGGTCAATAACCTATAATCATTCTGTAAAATTCCTGTCTAAACCAGCACAGGAGATTTAAAAAGTATAAAGAGTACTATGAGACGAGAGATTCCATTTCTTGTTACTTCCCATTATCTGGCGCAACTGATTTTACTCACGCTAATACACAATGAACGATTTCTAATCTCATTCCTAAAAGCCACTCCGTGCTTCTTAAAAACTTCTCTAGCAGATTTTCTAGGCAATGCTAACGAAATTCCTAACAAGCGAATACATTTTCAGCCACTGCAAACATTGCAGATCACGCAATACACATTAGCAAACAGATGAAAGATCCCGATGGCAGCTACAAACTATGCACTTGCCGGTCTACTACCAAATCTGTAACACAACAGCAAACAGCCCAACATGAAGATCTCTTAACCAGAATCCCTCCTGTCCTTCTCTCTTACAGCTATCAAACGCCTTACTAACTCCAATCCTCATCTTGTGCCATTCATTGTTTTAAGAACCCAAGTGTATCGTTCTTGGGGCGCGGGTCTAGGTACGAGACGCTGCAGTTCGTAACAAAGAGCCCAGAGGATATTACAAGACAGTTTACTGATTTCCCCATCTGAAAACCGCTCGTGGTGATTGCCGTTGGTGTTATGACACCATCTAAAGTTCTCCCTGTTAATCCATTTCTTGTCTGCATGTTTTGTAAACGGTGTTCTAGTTGGACAGATTTATTGGAACAAAATGCTCATTTACGAAATCAAACGCTATAACAATTGGGTTCACTCGAAAAATCCGGGCTCGGACTGAGCATCAGATCGTCTTAGCATTTAAAAGGATCATATGTATCGTAACCACATCATTTGGGTTCGGACAGAACGATATTCTAGTTGAGCATGACTAGGGTTAAGCGACAATAAAAGAAGCCACAAAAGCGTGAAGTCAACTCAAATGCTAAAGCAAAGAACACACACCGAAAGGGAACTGAGAGCGGATCTTTGCGTACCATGGACGTGACCGTGGACACGCCGGCCATGAGCGAGGCCGTCTTGAACCATGGCTTCCCGGCGAGCAAACCGTACGAGCAAGCGACGGAGAGTGGCCAGAGGAAGACGAGCTCGAGCCACACCAGACCCTTGAAGAAATGGGGCCTCTCCGCCATGAGGTAGTCCCCGAACTCTCCGCCGTACCACACCTTGAGCTCCACGAGCTTCTCCGGGTACTTCACCAAGTCTCCCAGGCACACCTGCGCGTCGATGAGCGGTATCGTCACCGCCAGCATCACGTAGAAGAGGAGGAGCACCGCCTCCACTACCCTCCTCACGACCGGGGAGGAGGGGCAGCCACCACCGGCTGAACCGCAGCACGACGCCATTTTCCGGTTTTTTGCGGTGAGCGTAAGATTGTTTTTTTAAAAGAAAGATGCCTTCTTGTTCAGCGGAGGGACGAAGAGGGCTGACTTATATTGGAGTTTCAGGAATCTGTATATTTTAAAATGGGATCTGTCGTGGGAGGGCTTTTTCTTATTGTTGGCAACAGGTGGCATCGCAGGCGTAAGTTATTAGATGGCATATTTCACAAAACACCCTGAATTCTTCTACCATTTGCGTAACCCACTCTGAATGGGTATGTTGGTGTGTTAAGTACTTGTCAATGTTATTTCAACCAAACTGAATACTGAATTATAAACTTTATTAAAAAATTGGATTGCGTTGAACCGTCAAATTAAAACTTTCAATTGAACGACGACATTACCAATCTTCAAAATTGGATTACAACAGCTCAGGTAAAAGTAAGTGGTTGAATCAGACTAATCAAATTGGAATAAATCGTAACATATATAAAAAAAGACTCTCAAATATATTTTTAAGAATATATATGAATTATAAAGTTAATCAATATATATTTAATATTTAAACTAATTAATTTATAAAATAATAATGTTTAATTATATTTAAACATATTTGAAACAATCAATTAAATTAGTGATTTGACGAAAATGTTGATTTTCGAAAATTGGAAGGAAATGGTAATCCAAACTAGTCTAGGCCCGGTTCACTAATCTAATCGTTCAGTTCAATCTGATTTTCAAAAGGCATGTATTGGTTAATGGAAACAACCAGCTCCACCTAAGTCAAAATTCGTATGGGTAATTTATACAGAGGTCGCCAAACTTTCCTCACGATATCATTGCAGTCTTCAAACTTACAAATCTAACGATTTAATTTCCAAACTATTAAACAATAACAATGTGGTGCTTGTTGGTCTGGAACTCAAATCGCTTCATTTCTAAGTTTATTGACCATATTGATATTTGATTAAAAGTCTTTGGGCTTACGTGTAAATCACTCATTTCTTGTCTTATAATCCAACCCTACCCATTGGTGGTCATCTTCGCAAATACGTGGGAAACTTTTAACAAAATAGCACGATAGAATTCAACTTATTCCATCGGTTTGGGGGGAACTTCGAGAAAATTGCTTTCTGATATTGGAAAATTGTGTAGGGTTTGTAAAGTATAGAGTTAAGGCGCCTGGTAACATGTTGGCAATTAATTAATAAGGATAATTTCGTCGGATACCCGTCGTCTTTTCCCCAATTATTTTTGCATTGTTTGGCTGATGTGCCATCACGTTCCAAGACGTGCAACCACGTTTATTACAGCCAAAGGCGCCCTTTTAATTTTGTCAAGAGCCTTTCATGCAAAAATCAAAAGCCCCTCTAGAATGATTTGACTTTATATTTGCACGTTTCATTTATTTAACCTTTAAAATAAAAGGTCACTTTAAGGTGCCGTTCGTGTATGGGGTTAAACCACTATCGGGGTGGTTTAACTCCCCTACCTTATATTTTCTCCCTCTATGTGGACCCCACTTTATTCATTTTTTAAAAAATTAAATAAATAAATTTTACATTATCAATCCTATCAAAAAATAATATATTATACCATCATATCATATAAAAAATATAAACTATTTCACTTCTACTCACTTTTTCAAACTCCAATACAATCACATCACAATAATTACTCACATTTTCAAACCCCAATACAATCATATCACCCCAAACCCACTTCTAACATACCCCCAGTTTAACCATCTATCCAAACACCAAAATCAAAAAATGGGTTACCTGCAACCCGTTTAACCCACCTAAACCCACTATCCAAACACACCCTAAGAATTCTAACGAGAGCTGGTCCTACTGAATAAATTCGAAGAGCCAATTCATTGATACCTAGATCCCGAGTTAAGTGCAAGCTGTAAAGGTCAAATTGGTGGGAATTGAGGGTGGAAATTGATATTCTGAGATTCAAATTGGGATTTATACCTCACGAATCTTAAAAATATTGTAAATTACCTTTTCTATCGTGTACGCTTGGTAATTTATCACGTAAACTACACAAATTTGCTAATTATTACACTAGGAACTTTGTGATTAACTTACATCTATTTGACTATTAAAATGAATCAGATTCCATTGAAATGATACGCTCCTTTCCCCCTCTCTTTCTCATCTCCCATTCACATCATCCACCCTCACCCTCCCCACACCGCCTGACGTTCCCTCCACGTTGCCTGACCTCCCCCTGTCTGCCCCTCCCCACCCTGACCTCTCGTCCCAGCTCAGTCCGACCCCTCTCAACACCACCCATATTTATCGTTCATCCATGTCCAATAGAATTCTGATGCGTGTATATTTTATGTACACCCCGTCATTGGTTCTTCAAAATTGGGTTATGTGAGACTTTGCACCATACTGTTACCATTGCTACCTGTTTCTATATATTCGAGTCGCGTGCAGTTTAGAATCTGCTGTATTTAGACTTAATGTAATTAGGTTTTAACTTGATAAATCTATGGGATTACATTGGATTAATTATTTAGTTTCAATTGGGAAACTAAATGTTGTTGGAAGGAAGTCGGGAATTCTAAAATTTGAAACAAGAGAAACCTAGGGTGGATTTTTAGTACCACATCTAGTAGTTATAAAATTTTAGTACGCATATATGAGTTCACACCCAAAGCTCTTGTAACAATAGTAGAGAGGAGGAATGTAAAACCACATACCCACGCATGCGCTCCACTCTGCTCAATCTTCGGCTCCAGCTCATGAGAGTTAATTCTGATCTTGTATCTTGTATTTTTGTTATTTTGCGAGTTGAATAAATTATACTACAAAATAATTGCGATTTGACTGCTATGGGAATTCGACTCGATCCGACAGCTCTGACTTAGCTATCGTTTCAGAAAGCAAAGAGATGCCCATTGAGGAGTATTTTCAGAAGACGAAAAGCCGTGTGCTAGGTCTACTTATACCTATCCTCGGACATCCATTTTCTTCTCATGCAGGAAAACTTTTCTCTCCCTCTTTGTTCTTCCACCATGACTGCGACCCCGTTCTTCTTCTCTGAGTTATGGTTCTCTGAGTTACTTTCAAGGGCGATCTCGTCAGTATGCACATACTACGATCGTGTGCCGTCATATCTTGAGAGCAGATCGCTAGCACCCTTCACATCGGTATCGTGTGGGTGATATCTTCTCTAAGGACAATACATTATATGGACTCTTTGGTGATATGTAATCAAATCTATTTACTAT
Organism: Ottelia alismoides; assembly: GCA_037367405.1. Classification (NCBI taxonomy): domain Eukaryota; kingdom Viridiplantae; phylum Streptophyta; class Magnoliopsida; order Alismatales; family Hydrocharitaceae; genus Ottelia; species Ottelia alismoides. Next base: position 93,660 of record JAZKJV010004610.1, read on the forward strand.
TTTGTTTGCTGTAATGTGTTTATTGCCATACCTTTCCTGGATCTCACTCTAATATTTTATTCTACATAATAAATTTTATGCATTTTGTAATCGGATTATGAAAAAAATACATGATTGTTCTCTTGTTCATTTGTAATGCATTTATATTGATTTGTATTGATCTAGAAAATTATGGTTTAATGTATGCATTAATGATCTTATTAACACCAATCATAGAAAGGATATCAAAAATTGGATTTATAACTATGTTCGACACCATGTTTAAATTGAGGGCGGATATGACCGGAATGCCTGAAAAAACCAGTGGTTAGAATTTCAAGCATTGGCAACAATGCATGAAAATAGTTAACCACCATAAGATTAATTTTGATATTTGAAAATGAATGTCCTAAAGTGGAAAAGGAAAATCCCTATCCCGGTAGATAGAAGGCACAATCTGCGTGAAAGGAATATAACCTTATATGCCATAGTTGCATCTTGTTGGCTCTGTCCAACACATTGTTTGACGTGCACTATTCATCCATGCAGACTGCGAATGGTTATAGGAAGAACTAGAACAGAAGTATAACACTGAGGATCTCGATATAGAGAAATATTCTGTCGTTAAGTTCTTAAAGTTTTCCATAGTCGAAGGGAGGTCGGTTTCTGAACAGTCAAATGAGTTTTTATTCATGCTCCATGGTTTAGAAGATGCCAAAATGAAACTTTTAGAGAAGTTTCAAGTCATGTGCATCATAGAAAAATTCTCCAAGTCTTGGAAAGACTTGAGTATGACGAAACACATATAGGGGAAGATTTCTATGAATGACTTGATGATGACAATTACCATAGAGGAGGAACACAAGAAATAAAAGCATGTGGTTCTTGTTGATATTCAAGCTAATTTTAATTTCATGACCTTGAAAGGCAAAGAGAAAAAGGGGGAGGGTAGTAGTAACAATAAAATGAAATTGAAGGACAAGATCTAAAAAAAGGTAAAGTAAACCATGCTAGCACTGTAAACATGTTGGTTATTGGAAGAAAGATTGGTTGCCCTTAAATGCTCAACCAAAGACTGCAGATGGGAGTCCTCAAGTGAATATGATCATTGCATGACTAGAGGCTAGCAACGGGTATGTCTATGTAAAACATGAACTATACCATATTGTTCAAATGCACAAGGTCTATTGTCTAACAAGCTAGAGCGGCAAGCATTGCATGACCAAGCAAAAATTCAAGCAACAATTAGCTAACAATTAGATTAAGAGAACATATGTGTAGGTCAAAATTTATTATAACTCTATATAAATATATGTATAGGTGTAAATTGTTAGAATGTCGAACATTGAGAGATAAAATAGAGTGTAGGTAATTATTGTTAATAATTTCAAATTAAAAAAATACTTTTCATTTTTAATTTTACTTGTTTTTATGGGTTTTAAATTATATGTAATTTTTAATTTGGTAAAATTTTAATTTCTTTTGAGTTTTAAAATAAGATAATTAATTACATATAATAACATAGATATTATATCTTATATAAGTAATATACATTATATATGGTTAATATAGATTTATGTATTTATAAATAAGTCATAATATATTCAAAATTAGATAAATACAATGTTTTTATGCTTTTTATATTTTTCTCTATCTTTGTTAATTTTTATGCAGTTTTTCTATTTTTATTATTTTTAAAGTTAAAAATATATCAAAATAGTGAATATATTAGATATGTGACTTTGTCTTGGGTTTACTAAATATAAATAAGTCCAAAATAAACACAAAACTATTTTTAATATTTTCCCTATAACAAGGAAAATTCAGAAATAGAAGAATAATTTTTGGATTTTTATAGGATTTTTACTACTTTTTATGAGATTTTTAGAGTTTTATAATTTTTTATGTTTTGCATATTTTAGTGATTTTTGGATATGTGGTAAATATACTATAATCCAGATAATATCTTTTTTTGAATTTTTACAGGTATTTCATATTTTATATTTTTTAATACTTAAACAATGAAAAATTGCATGTTTTTATATTTTTAAAATTAGGATAATAGAATAAAATACCAAAAAATTTAAGCATTAACAAGCATAGTTCTAGGTATCTATTCTAATTTTCTCATACTTTTAGACACTAAGAAAATATTTAATCTAAACAAAATACAAGAAATAAAAATATACAACAGAACATAGACTTGTTTGCAAATATAATAAACTAAATTTGCATTTTATAACAAGTTCAGATAATATAAGGTTTAAGATGCAAAATACAATGCTTCACATGCGACTACACATGAGGCGAAAGGACCTATATGTAATTATAATAAAGTGTGAGGACCGATATTCAATTAAACCTCCTTATTTTACACTTAATACTTTAATTGAGACCAAATAATAAAATAAAAATATGCGAGAAATTGCATACAATATACCCAGGGTGAGGCGTACGAGGCGCATGAGGCGCTGATGGATGGTCCTGGTTGCGCCACGCAGTCTTCAATTATAATAAATGGCCCACATGATGTAACATTTTGATTTAAACTAACAACCCAGATTAGATCTGGATCGCGCCTCTAATTGGACGACGATGGGGCCCTCTCCAAGAACAAGGAAGAACATCTTCCCTAACACCTTCACTATTCACCTTTGATCTTCAATTCCTCCGTCCTCCGATGTCCTTCCTCCTTGTTGATCAGCTTGGAGCTTCCTGGATGTCCTCCACAGCTACATGTGGTGCCCAATAGGTCTAGGCCTCATTGGAGGAGGCTTGGACGTACACTTTATTATCAGAAACCTAGGAGTCAGTTCTTCAATCGATTCCACATCTAGGTGATTTCTCCTAGTCTATATCCTACACAGAAAGCTTGGCTGCTCAAGGAGGAGTCACCTCGACCAGGGTTGAAGCAAAATGGCACAAGAAATGAGGTGGGGTTGCTGATCTTTGACGAGCAATGGAGGTGAAGATCTAGATCATTGATCAGAGCATGATCAGGTTGATATGGGCGAAGGGCACTAATGTAGAAATGATAGGGAAGGTATAGGATGCATTGGTTGGTCAGAATAGAAGGTATAATGGTAGAAAATAGTGGCCTAAGCTGAAGCTCCGACAAACTATGATTTGGAAATTTAACACTAAAGGAAACTAAATGGCATGAAATAAAGTGCATGATTAAACTAAGGAATGAAAATATGAAATAAAAATGCTACCTAGCATCTCAAACTTGGCCGTAACCAAGGAACAATAGACCTCATAGGAGACGAAGCTCGACGAAGTGGAACCACTCAGGCTGCCCTTCTCCTTGCTGACAGAACCTGGGGGCACCTTCCTGTTTCTAAGGGCTCACTCCATGATCGGTTCTTTGGGGTTACGTGTATCTAGAGAGGATAAAAAAGGTAAGGGAAGATTGAGGGTATTACAAACATGGTGAAGGTCAATCTTATGAGGGAGGTTACGTGAGATGGAAGGGTGGTTGGCGGCGGCTAAGCATTTAGCAAGATGGAGGGTGACGGGTCCGAAATCGCGCGTGTAAAAGATTGTTTTTATGTTCGAGCGTGAAAATAAATATGTCGTTCGTTGTAGGCGGCGATCGGAAACAGTCAAGAAAATAACCACAAGTTTTTAATCAATTTCAATCAAGTGGTTTTTATGTTTAATTTACTTGGGCAAGTTCCAAGGTCGATCACAAGGAGGCAAAGGAACAACCTAGAGTTATGTCTATCCAATTTCATTCTCGGTTTTCAAGGCGGTCTTTTTTTGGAATTTTTCAATGCAATAAAGGGATGCACGATGCAAATTCGACCTATTTTAGGGACTAAAATGTAAATTTCAATCAAACGATGTCCGAAAAATACGAAACTTGGCCGAGATTATGACAAAATTAGTGTAATATATTTTTTTTGGAATTTTCTGATGCAATATGATTTTTTTATGAATTTTTAAATGCAAACAGAATGATTTTCAATATTTAATTATAATAAATATTAAACCTACTTACTTTCAAGATATAAAATTATCAAAGATCTATCACTAGGTGATAGACCTCAGAAAAATCCTAGACCTCGAAAATGTGGGGTTGAATACCTATTAAAAATTAAATACTGAAATGTGCTAAATGATTTTTACAGCGCAAATTATGCATGCAAATGCAATGATTTTTGGATACAATGTCAAGCAAAATAATCTCTAAAATATGAAATTTTTCGGAGATTTTTAGAGCAACAGATAATTAATGGCAAATTTAATAGCACAGATTGGGTAAAATATACCAATTTTCATAAAATAATTATTTATTAATCAACCGTTGATCACATGAATGTCCACAGCATCTCAAAATGTAGAGAATTATATGAGGAACACAGTGTTATTTTTAAATAAATAAAATAATCAATAAAAAGGTCAAAAGTTATGGGGAAACACAGGGATGCATATGCAATTTAAATATAAAATAATGCAGAACAGGGACCTAAGAACAATTACCTATAACTGGGGGTAACTTGCTGCAAAATTACCAGAGGGGCACGTGCTTGGCTGGAGTGGTGCGGAAATAGAGGAATCTCCAGGGGGTTTGATGTAAATGACCCATGGGTCACATGCAAGTCGCGTGACCCCTTGGATCTCTTGGCGAAATGTGGAGAGCCTGGGGGTGCCGATGCAAGTTCCCCCAGACTCACGTGCGTAGCGTGTGAGTGTGGGCCCTGGGCCTTGCCCGGTTGCGCGATGCGGAGGGGAGAGGCGGACCGGCGGAGCCCCTAGCTGACGATCGAGGGTGCTACTGGCGGTGGTCTCCGGTCGTGCTCCGGTGGTGGAGGCAAGAGCGTGGTGGCGCTCCGAGCTCTGGCGGAGTAGCTCGAAGATGAAGTCGGTGGCGGGCGTTGGCAGAGGAGCTCCCAGTGGAGGCGTAAGCGTTGTCGTGGATGAAGGCGGAGATGGAGTCGGGGAAGAAGACTGTTGAAATCGGAGTTGGAGGTCGAAGGCGTAGATGCTGCAGTTGTCGATGATCGGGTGGAGAAGATGGCGGCGTTGGTGTCGTAGCAGCTGGAGAACGATGGCGATGGTAGTCGGCTCGACGAGAACTCGGAGCTAGGGCAGAGCAGCACAGGGCTGCGGGCTGCGACGGCCGTGAAGGCGCGGCCGGATCTCGCCGGAGAAGGAAGGCGCGGGCTGTCACCACCGCCCTTCGTGGAGGCCAATGGCAGATATCTTGAAAAAGGGGCGACGGTGGCGTCTAAATAGGATAGAGAGCGAGCGGGTGAAGGCAGTTGGCGGGGTTGACGGGATAAGGGCGGCGCGAGGATAGAGGAGGCCGGTTGGCGACGCGATCAAAGGGGTTGTCGGCCGGTTCCGAAGGAGGCGGCGACCGTTCGGAAGAGGGCAGAGAAGTCGGGGGAGACGCGATTGGGGAAGATGATCAAGGGCCATCCGATCGGCCGAGATCGGACATCCCCAAATGGGACACGTGGCACGAAGAGGACAAAGGAGAGAGGGAGCGGGCGCACGTGCAGTGCGCGTGCGGGGGTGGCACGTGCGCTGCACATGCGTGGTTTTTATTTTTTATTTTTTATTTTTTATTTTTTTTTATTTTTATTATTATTTTTTTAATTTTTTTTATTAAAAACGATAAAAATAAATGTTAAAAAACGCTGACACGTGGCGGCCTCTGGGGCTGCCACGTGTCAGCACCAGAAAAATCGAAGAAAAAATATTTTGTAAAATCAAAAAGAAATAGCAAATGACCTCAGATCGAAAACGTTCCTTCACAAAAAATGCTCGTCTCGACAAGATCTACCACTTTCATGAAGACATCAAAGTCAAAATCGGTCAAATGTAAAAAGTGAATTTTTGGGGTATCCCATGTACACAGAATACCTAGATTTTTGGGTTTTCCAATTTTTTTGTCATTTTTAAACTCGATAAAAATCCGGAAAAATATGGAAAAATAAACGATAAATAGAAGACACCTAATTCTATTTTTTTGGATTTTTAATGATAAAGAAAATATATGCATAAAATACAAGGTTAAAAGCCGCGAAAATATACAATGTACAAAAGAGGCCAAAAACCCAACTTTCACATACGAGCTCCGATTCACTTGAACTTGATCTTGTTTTGAAGATAATTTAATGTACATTAGTTCAAAAGTGAGTAGGATCAAATCGGACACTGGATGGAGAAGATATGGGGCTTTTAGTCCGAAAATCCTGAAACTAGGGTTTGGGTTTTTGGTCCACTTACCTAGGTCAATTATTTTTTTGTATTTTTATTTATTCTTGTTAGTGAGATGTACACAGTGGAGGTGGTTTTGGGTTATGCGGTGTTAGCATGAAGGAGTTAAAAATAGGGGAAGTTAGGCTATTTACAGGTCATTTTTGGCTTAGATTTTTGGCTTCTTTATTTATGCAGAAATTGATGCTAAAATGTATTTCTTATGAAATCATGCGTAAATACTAATTATGCGGAATAAATGCAGAAATGCAGTTGATTTTGAGAGACTTGAGCTTAATTAATGAGACTTAGAGTGGTGAATCCGAGATTCATCATCCCTCTATACTTAAACCATGCTCGTCCCTGAGCATCAAAAAGAAATGCCATGAAGTGAAATGAGACTGGGTTCCATACCAAGACCATGAACTGAAGGTGAAAGTGAAACTAAACTCACCCTTTGGATTAATAATGTGTCGGAACTTCTGTGAGACTTAGAATTTTAAAATCAACAGCCCTCAAGTTCTACACATCATTGTCACAGTTTCGGCTCAGAAGTCATCTTAGATCAATCCTCTTCCCAAAGTATACCCTATGAATATTGAATAACCGACTCAAGTGTGTGAAAGGTTTTTAGCTCTTCCCATTCAGAATGCTGGTCTACCATGCTCCTCTCCTCTCTAGTAACTCGTCCTCGGGGAGTCAAGTATTTCCTTCTAAGGTCTGTCGCGTTGTGTTCACAATCGAATGAGGGAGAAGATAGAAGAAAGAGAAAAGAACTGGAGGGTGGCCAGTGTAGTCACCTCTCCTTGTGAAGATGGCCAGTGTAGCCGAGTCTTCATCAAGATCTGCAGGTTCTTTGAAGCTTGGACCTTTTTGGTCAAATTTTTATTTGGTAGAATGCTTCTTTGGATTTGGAATTTTTGGTGGTTCTGCATGGATCTTGTTATGCCCCTACAGATATAGAATCTTTTTGTTCCGTACATTTTTTGGGGTCTTAGAAAAAAATTGTGCCCAGCTGTCCATCCCTTTTCCGAAGCTTTATTTCAACCCGTACTCTGGTCTTTAGATTTCCACGCTACCAGAAAAGAGACTCACACAGTCTTCCAACATCCCGTCTGGGTTGAGCTAAGTGCATAGTGCGAGAGTGCGAATTAATTCCCTATTCCAGAGTTGTACCCAGAATGAAGAGACCAGGTTAGACACTAAGAGTCAAACGCTGTACATTATCATGTGGAACTTAAGGAATTAAGTCAAAAAGACCTGAAGCTCTTAAAATCCTATTTCTCGGTGAAGTTTCTCTGAAAGTTAGGTGGATTAAGGTCAAGTCCAGACCACTCTCAGTTTCGGCTCATAACTCGGTTCAGAACCCAATGACTTTTCACATATGCAAATGCATGTGATGTTGGATGAAGTGCAGGTGTGTGCAATGCAGACACAATTTTTTTTGACATTTTATGCAAAGGATTTTTTTATGCAGAAAATGGAATAAGAAGCCTTCTTTTTTTTTCAAAAATTTTGGGCACGGTTAGTGTTAGTAGAAAAACTCTTTTTTTTGCTTGTTTGTTGTTTCTTTTCAAGTTAGTACCCACCCCGTAAATACATATAGACTTACATGAAAGTACGAGATATGGGTAAAATATATACAAAGTATATATACAGACCCCCCTATACTTAGCGAGTGCTGTGTCCTCAGAGCACAAGAAGCGGAAGACATAGCTCGAGCTAAGCGTAAGGGAGTGGAAAAAAATGAAAAGAAAAAAGAAGTGGTCGGGATATGTGAATGAAGAGAGTATATACAGGTGGATGTCGGTTCCCCCTATACTTAGGCTCTGGACAACCTAAGTATGGAAGAAGGGTGGAAATGGAGCGATCGGGAGTTAGGAGAAGAATGATACATACAGATGGCATCGCCCCCCCTTATACTTAGGCCCTGGCCTAAGTAGAGGAAGAAGCTGTACAAGGAGACCGATGTGGTCGGGAGGGAGGGTGGTTAGCCGATGATTAAGGCGGTTTTCGGCTGATCTTTTTGTGAGCCTGTGGTAGGAGATCGTAGTGATGAGTCGGAGATGAGGCATATGATTCCCAACTACAATCAGTGTCATCCTCAGAAAAATCATGATGGATAATAGGTGAAGTGTTTGAGTCAGATGAAAGATATCCATCATCAGAGTTATCCTCAGAGGAGTAGTATTTGAAAGTGGACATACTCCAAGTATTCTGGTCTTTTTGTTTCTTCAATTGTTTTCTCAAAATTCGTTCCTTCTTGGGGTCAATCGATTTGTCCTCCGATGAATACTCAGAAGCACCGGTCTCAGTCAGCTCATATGAAATAATTCCAGTGTACTTGAAGAGTGCAAGAGCATCAGCTTTGGATGAGTAGTAGTTAGGAACGGGAGTTGTCCAACGAGGATGAATTTTGGATCCTCGCGAAGATATGGCTTTAGGGCTGCCGAACAGACTTCACTCATGTAGACCATCTTTTCCGGACCTGATGAGGGATCATCAGCTGATTCCTCTTCCGAAAGGTCAAAGGTATCTCTCTTTTTATTTCGTCGTGAAGGTGTCGGTTCACTCGAATATCCAGATGAATAGCCATTAGAATTTTCCTTGGTCGGTGTTTGGTCTGCGCGTTTGTTCTTAGTCTCCCGAATGTTTGAGCACTCTCGATTTGGGATGATTTGGTCAAGATATTCAGAGAATGTTGCTCCAGGGTGTGACCATGCATATGTCTCAGGATCGTAGTAGAAAGATTTGTCTATTTTGAGATCCGTGGGAATTGAAATATCGGGGAGAGTCTCTGCATGTTCTTTCTCACTTGACTCGATGTTGGCGCATTCCTGTGTCGAGTTGATGTAATCCATGTAGTCAGAGTAGGTTGACCCAGGGTGTGCCCATGCATAAGTCTCCGGATCATATAATGATTCTCCATGGTGAGAGCGGCTGGGAATGGAGCAGGGGAGAGATTTTCTAAACCAATAGTCTCATCAACAACCGCTATCTCAGGTGTGGCTGCGGGGTAGGGCTCTTCTACCGCTTCATGGTTACGGTTGTCAGGGACTTCGTGGGCTGCCTTAGAAGATCGTGGTTCCTCAAAGATAGGGTCGGATCTAAGTGCTTCCAATGCTGTGAAATTGATTTCCCGAGTCTCACAATCAATACTCGCCTTGGCCAATGCCAAGAATGGTTTTCCGAGAATGATTAGAGACTGGGTGAATTCTCCTTGATGCTCAATATCAATGATCGTGAATTCTACTTTGAGCGGAGCACCTTGGAATTTCATGATGACAGAAATGATTCCTCTCGGTCGCTTTATTGATCGGTCCGCTAATTGAACAATCTCTCGTATCTTCCGAATCAGTCCGAGTTTGAGTTCATGGAATACAGAGGTCGGGAGAATATTAATTGGTGAATCGTCATCAATCCGAGCATGGGTGAAAATTGTATCTTTGATTTCACAATCAAATCTGAGCAACCGCTTCACTATGCGACTCTTGGTTTTTCTCCTCAACACCAAGGAGGAGGCCATTGACAAGATATGTCTTTCAGTCTTTGTTCGTATCCTGCCCGACTTTTCATTCATTAATTTATCTGTTATAAATCTTTTAAGGTCGGGGAAGTGTTCAATGGCCTGTATAAAGGGAAGTTCAAACATCAAGCGTTTTCTCAGTGCTTCCCGTACAGTCGGATCCAAATTCCTCAGATCATCTTCAGTTTATGAAATTTTCCGAATTTTCAATTTTTTTGTGATTTTCAAATATTTCCATTTTTTGGTATTTTCTGGATGGTGTGGGGGTGTGGGGTGTTCTTCAGATGAAAATGGGCTCTGTAGTTCAGGGTGATGGTCAACGACATAGTCATTTTCAGAATCGTCCCTAGGTCCCTGAATATCCTCAGAATTTTCAATCTCAGATCCAGTTATTTCCTCATTCATTTTACTGTCCGAGCTACCATAGAATGCGATGAATCAGTCAGTGAATTTTTGAAATCTATCCTCCATCAATTCGAATCTTGTTTTTATCCTCAAAATATCATCCTCAAAATTCAATTCATGGTCAATCATAGGCGCAGTCGGTGTGTGTTCGATAATTTCATCTTCCATTTTCTCGTTTGTGCTAAGAGGAGAATTTCTTGGAATATCCAATATATGATCATTAATTTCGGAAAATATCTCCTCAATAATCATGGAAGGTGGTTGCTCATATGATCTAGACATGTGGAGTTGGTCCAAAGGTTGTTCAATTATTTGAGTGATCGGACCTTGATGTTGTGGAGTCAGCATGTAATCAGTCCAATCCTCTATATGATTGTCATGTCTGAAAAGGGGGTTGTGTTGGTCAATCCAAGATGATGATTGTTCATGTGTGTTCAAGCGAAGGGTCGATGGAAGAGGTGAAGAGGTGTTCAATTCGATCATGTGGTTACCATCTCCCATGAATGATGGATTGATATTCACCGAATATGATGGGTGAATTGCATGATCGGTATAGAGAGGATTGATATATGAAGAAGTGGAGACCTCAGTCGATTGTTGAATTGTTGTGTCCGAAAACAAAGGATTGTCATTCATGAAGCAGATCGGATTGGTAAAAAGAGATGGATTTTTTGGTGGTTGAGGAGGAGGTGTTTTGGGTCTAACCGATATGAATTCATTTTCATAGTATAGCTCTGATGGATTCTTGGATAAACGTTCGGCTATTTTTGAAAGAGCTGAAAGGAATGAGGGGTTGGGTCTGCAAGAGTTGTTGGAGAAGAATTCCATGGTGAATTTTAAATCAAGAAAGGAGAGAGATGATTGCACGGGATAGTGAAGAGAATTTTTATCGAATGTGCGGCTATTGATCTTCGGTATCGGTTCACGCACACCAATGCAAACACAATTCAAACCCCGGATTCACCAACGCACACAATGAAGCCGTAAGATTTCGGCTATTATCTTTTCAATTTTAGTTGGTGATAAATCAATCTTGGCAAAAAATTAGCGAGTTGAGATTTCGGATTTGGGCTCTAGCCTTAAGTGTCATCCCTCGCTCACTTAGAAAAATAAAATCATCCAAGGTCGGGGTTGCTCTCCCGCAAAAATTCTTGATTTTATGAGTTCTTAAGATCGGCTATAGTTAGCAGTCCCAATTTTAATTACGTGATCACTGAAGAATTTAAATGAGTACAAATACACGTCTACCGTCCAGTCCCAATTTCCTTTAGAATTATGTGATAAAACAGGAGGGAGAAATTCGGAAAAGCCGATGCACGCGGAAAACTATGATGGATGCTCAGTTAGAAGACTTACAGTGAATCCTCGCAATCTCCATGTGGGATGCTAGACAGAATTAAAAAAATATTCTAAATGAAATGCAAGCTGATGAAAACCGCACCTAAGTAGAAAGTTCTATTAGCGGGAAAGAATTGAGTTAAAATTTGGCTAAGTTGAACGATCTAATGTGCATCTCAATTAAAGTGAAGTGTGGCCTTAGATCCTACGAGCACAATCAAAAATAAAAAAATGCTCTGAGAGCCGTATGTGCAGGTCTATCCTAATCGCCACTCAAGTCGGGCCCTACCCTCACTGGAGAGTGAAACAGGCCACGACACACCACAAATAGAGTTCAAAGTCATTTTACACACGCGAGAGTCCAAACGGACACCGCTATAAATGAGCAGAAATTAAAATTTGCAGGAATTTAAAACCTAGACTCTACGCTCTCTCACGACTCGACTCGATCTTAATTTAATTGCGGCTTCTGCGGATGTCGATGAAGATGCATCGGTTTCTTGAAAAACCGCTACACGTGCGTCGGGTACCTCGCAAGAAAAATAAGAGAGATGGGTGTAAGAGAGTGACTCAAAAAAGTGATAAAATAAGAAAATAAATGCTGGAAAAAAATTATGGAATTTACAACGAAAAATTCGGGGGTCAGACTACCCGAATTCGGAAAACCGAACAAAAATTTTCAAAACACAAAATCTAAGCCGTTTGCCTCCCCGGCAACGGCGCCATCTGACGGGTCCGAAATCGCGCATGTAAAAGATTGTTTTTATGTTCGAGCGTGAAAATAAATATGTCGTTTGTTGTAGGCGGCGATCAGAAACAGTCAAGAAAATAACCACAAATTTTTAATCAATTTCAATCAAGTGGTTTTTATGTTTATTTTACTTGGGCAAGTCCCAAGGTCGATCATAAGGAGGCAAAGGAACAACCTAGAGTTATGTCTATCCAATTTCGTGCTCGATTTTCAAGGCGGTCTTTTTTTGGAATTTTTCAATGCAATAAAGGGATGCACGATGCAAATTCGGCCTATTTTAGGGACTAAAATGTAAATTTCAATCAAACGATGTCCGAAAAATATGAAACATGGCCGAGATGATAATTAGTGCAATGTAATTTATTTGGAATTTTCTGATGCAATATGAATTTTTTTATGAATTTTTAAATGCAAACAGAATGATTTTCAATATTTAATTATAATAAATATTAAACCTACTTATTTTCAAGATATAAAATTATCAAAGATCTATCACTAGGTGATAGACCTCAGAAAAATCCTAGACCTCGAAAATGTGGGGTTGAATACCTATTAAAAATCAAATACTGAAATGTGCTAAATGATTTTTACAGCGTAAATTATGCATGCAAATGCAATGATTTTTGGGCACAATGTCAAGCAAAATAATCTCTACAATATGTGATTTTTCGGAGATTTTTAGAGCAACAGTTAATTAATGGCAAATTTAATAGCACAAATTGGGTAAAATATACCAATTTTCATAAAATAATTATTTATTAATCAACCGTTGATCACATGAATATCCACAGCATCTCAAAATGTAGAGAATTATATGAGGAACACAGTGCTATTTTTAAATAAATAAAATAATGCAATAAAAAGGTCAAAAGTTATGGGGAAACACAGGGATACATATGCAATTTAAATATAAAATAATGCAGAACAAGGACCTAAGAACAATTACCTATAACTGGGGGTAACTTGCTGCAAAATTACCAGAGGGGCACATGCATAGCACGTGCCCTCTGGTTGGCTGGAGTGGCGCGGAAATAGAGAAATCTCCAGGGGGTTTGATGTAAATGACCTAGGGGTCACATGCAAGTCGCGTGACCCCCTGGATCTCTTGGCGAAATGTGGAGAGCCTAGGGGTGCCGATGCAATTTCCGCAGACTCACGGGCGTAGCGCGTGAGTGGGGGCCTCGGGCCTTGCTCGGTTGCGCGATGCGGAGGGGAGAGGCGGACCGACGGAGCCCCTAGCTGACGATCGAGGGTGCTGCTGGCGGTGGACTCCGGCCGTGCTCCGGTGGTGGAGGCAAGAGCGTGGTGGCGCTCCGGGCTCTGGCGGAGTAGCTCGAAGATGAAGTCAGTGGCGGGCGTTGGCGGAGGAGCTCCCAGCGGTGGCGTAAGCGTTGTCGTGGACGAAGGCGGAGATGGAGTCAGGGAAGAAGACCGTTGAAATCGGAGTTGGAGGTCGAAGGCGTAGCTGCTGCAGTTGTCGATGATCGGGTGGAGAAGATGGCGGCGTTGGTGTCGTAGCAGCTGGAGAACGATGGCGATGGTTGTCGGCTCGACGAGAACTCAGAGGTAGGGCAGAGCAGCACAGGGCTGCGGGCTGTGACGGCCGTGGAGGCGCGACCGGATCTCACCGGAGAAGGAAGGCGCGGGCTGTCACCACCGCCCTACGTGGAGGCCAACGGCGGATACCTTGAAAAGGGGGCGACGGTGGTGTTTAAATAGGATAGAGAGAGAGCGGGTGAAGGCAGTTGGCGGGGTTGACGGGATAAGGGCGGTGCGAGGATAGAGGAGGCCGGTTGGCGACGCGGCCAAAGGGGTTCGCGGTCGGTTGCGAAGGAGGCGGCGGCCGTTAGGAAGAGGGCGGAGAAGTCGGGGGAGACGCGATTGGGGAAGATGATCAAGGGCCGTCCGATCGGTCGAGATCGGATGGCCCCAAATGGGACACGTGGCACGAAGAGGACAAAGGAGAGAGGGAGCGGGCGCACGTGCAGTGCGCGTGCGGGGGTGGCACGTGCGCTGCACGTGCGTGGTTTTTATTTTTTATTTTTTTTTATTATTATTTTATTTATTTTTTTATTAAAAACGATAAAAATAAATGCTAAAAAACGCTGACACGTGGCGGCCTCTGGGGCTGCCACGTGTCAGCACCAGAAAAATCGAAGAAAAAATCTTTTGTAAAATCAAAAAGAAATAGCAAATGACTTCGGATCGAAAAAGTTCCTTCACGAAAAATGCTTGTCTCCACGAGATCTACAACTTTCATGAAGACATCAAAGCCAAAATCGGTTAAATGTAAAAAGTGAATTTTTGGGGTACCCCACGCACATAGAATACCTAGATTTTTGGGTTTTCCAATTTTTTATCATTTTTAAACACGATAAAAATCCGGAAAAATATGGAAAAATCAACGATAAATAGAATACACCTAATTCTAATTTTTTTGGATTTTTAATGATAAAGAAAATATATGCATAAAATACAAGGTTAAAAGCCGCGAAAATATACAATGTACAAAAGAGGCCAAAAACCCAACTTTCACATACGAGCTTCGATTCACTTGAACTTGGTCTTGTTTTGAAGGTAATTGAATGTAAATTAGTTCAAAAGTGAGTAGGATCAAATCAGACACTGGATGGAGAAGATATGGGGCTTTTAGTCCGAAAATGCTGAAACTAGGTTTTTGGTCCACTTACCTGGGTCAATTATTTTTTTATATTTTTTATTTATTCTTGTTAGTGAGATGTACACAGTGGAGGTGGTTTTGGGTTATGCGGTGTTAGCATGAAGGTGTTAAAAATAGGGGAAGTTAGGCTATTTACATGTCATTTTTGGCTTAGATTTTTGGCTTCTTATTTTATGCAAAAATTAATGCTAAAATGTATTTCTTATGAAATCATGCGTAAATGCTAATTATGCGGAATAAATGCAGAAATGCAGTTGATTTTGAGGGACTTGAGTTTAATTAATGAGACTTAGAGTGGTGAATCCGAGATTCATTAGAGGGGTGTGTGAGGAACAAAATGAAGGCTAGAATTTAAGCCTTAGAGCATCACGAAAGCGTGAAGATCACATCACATGCAATCGAGAACGACTAGTCGCACTAGTTGCTCGGGGTAGCAGAAATTAAAACTTTACTTAGATGAAACCACATGATATGAGAACCATTCTTATATTGTTTCATCAAGAACACAAATGAGCAATATAATTACCTCGTGAAGCATGTTTGCAATCACATGTTCCTCAACGAATAGACCTCCTGTCTCAAGTTCTATTTGAAGAATGAAGGACATGCGAGCGTGTATCTGAGATGTGTGCTTCCCACAATCCAATTTGAAGATCTGAGCGTAGAATCCCTTAATTTCATATCATGGCCTTCCTCATAATCATGAAGCATTGAAGAAGGTGAAGATCCACGAGCAATCGATCCGACAACATAAGGGCGATGCGATGACGACAATGCTCTCAATAACAATAAAGGGGATGGCTGTAATGTTGACAGATGGACAGTATGGATGTGTATGAGAAGTAGAGAGAGAGAGATTGTTGCTTTCTTTTTGTTGTAAGAGAGAGCTAGGTCTAGCCTTTCTTTTATAACAAATTGGATGGTGGAGATGTACTCCTAATTTAAATCAATGGCCATGATTTTCTTGAGTAATTTTTCAACAACAAATAATTATTTTAAAATAAATTAAATATATTGAACATTCACAAATGTAATTTAATTAGAATCATATCAAACAACATGTGGAATGAGATGGAAAGAGAGCAATCCCCCTTCCTAACATAGAGTATATGGCCACATTGAAATAGGACTCAATGGTGCTTGTCCACACTCTATAATGAGAAGAAGGTTCTCTCATTCGAATGTTGTGAAATCTCATATCTCAACAAATATTACACAAGTGTAACAACTTTTGTTGCATAACTATTCACCAAAATAATTCCAAATTATTTTATGGTAATTTCAATCATGCTATTAACAATTATGAATCAAATTCAATCATCCAATAAAAAATGTAAGTTGCATTTAGAATTAATTGTACCATGTGAATCCAATTCACATCAACATTTAATTGTAAATCCTATTTACAATTAAATCACTCCAATATATTATAAATCCCATTTATAATATTTATGATTATTATGGATAGAGATATCCACGTTAATCATATCTTTGATAATTAAATCATATTTAATTATCTTAGATGACTATTCTCATGTGTCCAAATAATATGAATTATAATCATAGTTTTCATGATAATTAAATCACATTTAATCATCAATTTTCTAATACTCAGATAGATTATCACCAATAGAGTTATTCTTGAACTCTTTCAAGAATATTGTGCTTTCTCCACAGATACTTGGAGATAAGGACATGGTATCTGTACATTCCATGTATAATGACTTGGATATTGAGATCATATCTCAAATCCAAATCTCGAGGACCTATCAAGATGTTTGATTAAATCAAACTATAAATCTAATATTCTCATTGCATCTGAATCTCATTCAGATCAATGTCCAACATTTGGACTAAGAGCAGATTACTAATCTACTGAGACAAGTCACTAAAATCCAAACATGTTTCATCACTTCCTCGGAATGGAAGTGTCATGGTAATACAAATCATTTACGATCACATCACCTCTCAAGTATTCTTAATACATATACATCATGCATACTAGAATACCTAGAATAAACCTGAAGTTTTAGATC
This sequence comes from Ottelia alismoides, assembly GCA_037367405.1. Lineage (NCBI taxonomy): Eukaryota > Viridiplantae > Streptophyta > Magnoliopsida > Alismatales > Hydrocharitaceae > Ottelia > Ottelia alismoides. The sequence continues at coordinate 110,585 of JAZKJV010004610.1, forward strand.
ATATTTAAACTATCTTCTTCAGATTTTTATCATTAAGATTCTTATTCAGTCATTGGGAGTTGGTATCGATCATATGCTTTCCAAAAGTATATATCATACCTATAAATTCTTGTCATGCTTACAAAGCAAGACGATCATGCATGGAGTTTAATCAGTCCCAATACATCATGAGTGAGCTCATGTCTTCTGGTTCAGTAGTGAAGCTTTATGATCCCTTTAGGAGATCGTATTACTCAAATGCATTTTTATGCGCACTAGCTCACCAATGTATAGACCTTGATTAGGTCATCAACCTAATGGTCTTCCTAGTGTACATACTTAGACATATAGTAATATGTCTGTCTCTGGTCAGAGGTTGCACCCCTATATCGTGATAGCATACGACACAGATTTTGGTTATCTCGATCTCATTAAGTCAATCCTTTGACATAATTTATCTAGTACCTCCTAATCTCTATTTCTGTGCAGAGGACATGCATTGAGAGGTCGATCAGATATTTACCTTTAGAGAGGGATTGCCATCTCCTTCTCAGGTTGGAGATCCTTTCTTAACAATCATTTGATGGTGTTTGACGAGTCTTCAATCAAACTCTTTAGATAGCATCCAAGAACCAACCTTTATGATTCAACCATTGAATCAACATCTGTATGATTATTAATATGGCCATGGTACATAATCCTAATTATACTAAGGGAATCTCAGATACATAGTGAAAATAAATCAATAACTATTATTAATATATCAATGATTACAATAACATTTATTGTAGAAATGGTTTACCCCCAGCTCACAAGGCTAACAATCTCCTACTAACCATGAACCATTTAGGTATAATCTTTAAACCCATGATCGTTACATGCTGGTCGAAAACTTTAGGGGTAAAGATTTGGTAAGGGGATCGTCATCATTATCGGTAAAAGCCACCTTGATGATGATGATATCACCATGCTTTTGAATCTCATCTATGATGTGGTATTTCCTTTGCACGTGATTGCTCTTCTGATGCCATCATGATTCCTTCACCTCAGCTATGGCTCTCGTGCACAGAGTAGCATGATGGGAGTATCAGAGGAAACTACGCCAAGTTCTAAGATGAACTTGTATAACCACACCGCCTCTTATGCAGCATCCAATGCAGTAATATATTTGGCTTCTATTGTTGAATCAACCATAGTGTCTTGCTTCTTGTTTCTCAGGATCACAACATCACCATTAATTAATCTCCATTTCATCACATTTGTTCTCTCATTTTAGACATATATACCTAGCTGAATGCATGTATATAACATTAACTTGTGCAAAATAATAATCAATAATTGACCAAGAAATACTATATAAAATACTATATATAATACCAAAATAAAAGAATAGAGGAAGAAACGAAAAAGAATGAAGTGTCAAAGATACTAGGTGGCCCTAGACCCCGAGACCCAGTCTTCATGATGACTTGGTTGACAAGGAATAAAGTAGGTGGAGATAAGGCAACCAATTGTACAGAAAACACAACTCAGAAACCCTAATTTTATAGCCCAATAATTACATTTTCGGACCCATTTTATTTCCTTATTTTTATACATCAAAACAATACACCCTCAACATGAAAGTTGCACATAAAAATACAAAATTTATTTCACCAAAATATAATGCATAGTGTGCCTGAGACACATAAAATAAAAAAGCTGCACAGAAAACTTTACATACTTGTATCTTCTCCATACTCACAATTTCACAAACTAACCTTTATTGTTCATAAAAATATATCATCTATTTAATGAAGGTAGTTTCATCTAATTTGGAGTTAAAATATAAAAGTAGCCTTTTAGGCCCTCATTGTGTAATATATAATAATCAATACATTTATTCTTTATATTTCTCACTTTCTTATATTTTTATATATTTGTAGATATTATTTAAAACACATGTACATAATAATACTAGAATAAAGCCATTAAAAGTGTATAAAAATAAATAAAGCTATGTAATATATAGGTAAACTATACTTATAAAATACATATAATATATATACATAATTATTTAAGTAAATAAATAAATCTATAAAAATATTATAAAAATAAGTAAATATGTAATTACTTGTGTTATAAATATATAAATTATGTAAATATCAACATAAAGTCTTAAAATGCAAAATAAAAATAAAATAGGCTTAATACATGTCCATATACCTATGTCCATACATGTAAATATTACCTTAGAATAAATCAACTTTTAAAAATAAATACAAATACCGTAAAAATACTACATAAAATTACAAACATATTTCATGTTTTAACCAAATAATAATAAAATCATTTAATATTTTAAATGATTTAACCAGTGATTTTTGAATCCAAGAATAACCTTAAAATTGAAAAACACTTCTATTCCTAAAAAAATTGCAAAAATTCTATAAAATCCAAAAAATAGTTTTCTTTTATATAATTTTGTTTATATTATATACTATATATTAAAATTAGGTTTGGTGAATTTGACCTATTTATCTATTTTCAAAACCTTAAAACATTCAACATATTATTATATTTCTTATTTTGCTATTTTTAAATCACTTTAAAAATATAAAAATTTTCAATAATTACATTTAAAATTTAAAAAATGGAGAAATGTATTATAAACACAAAACATTTTATTTTATAAAACTTGAATATATATAACTATATTTATAAACATGAAACCCATATAGATTATATATACAATATTACTATATATCACCTATAAAATTAATAATTATTATAATTTATAAGTACCTATAAATATTTAAAAAATCTTAAAAAATAAAAAGGATTGTACTTATTTATATTACTTGACTCTCTCTATATTTATTATATATATATCATATACAATATTTATATTCTACATATTATGATATAAATTGATATATATATACTTATTATATCTTAAAAAGAAAGATAAATTAAAAATCATGAAAATTTAGAAAGAAAATAAAAATTATAAAATTTAAAAAGATAAAATATAGGGCATTAAAAAACCATAAAAATTACATATATGTAAAAATCTAAAAACCCAAAAAGTACAAAAAAGGAAAAATGTTTATTATTTAATTTTCATTAACTGACAATAAAAACTGATAATCGAGATTTGGCGAGGGTCTAAAGTAGTCTACACAAGGCGGGACCACAATGTCGCTGAGCGACCGCTCACGAAACCTCAATTAATCAACAATTAACCCACAACAAGTAATTCAAGCAATGAAAGTAAATGTGCGGAGTTAAAATTTATTATAACTCTACAACAAAGGTGTGTATAGGTGCAAGTATGTGTAGAGGTCGAACACATGGAGCAGACAGGTAGAATGGGGCAGTGATGCACACAATGTGTGAATGTGAGAATTTGTCTATTTATGCTATTTTTTGTGGCTTTTTAATTATATATATTTTTATTTATTTTTAATTTTATAATTTTGTATTTTGATTTTTAAATTTCTGATTTTATATTTTCTTTTTATATTTTATATTTTTTGTAGATTTCCTTTTTCAATAATAGATTATATATACAATATAAGAGAGAGAGGAATAGATTATTTATAAAAATATATAAAAATAAGGAAAAATTAGAAAATAAATTATTTTTGGTCTTTTTGTATTTTTCTAATGTTTTTGTGATTTTTCTAGATTTTTCCTTATTTTTTGGTATTTTTAAAGTCAACAATACTAAAAACAGTGAATAAATGTGCTGGCCGAAATTAAAATGGGAATGAAAAATAGTAAACAGTGGCAAAATTTTCCCAAATTAATTTTAAATTAAAGATAACAAAATAAAGAAAATTCAGGAAAAGAAAACACAATTTTTAGATTTTTTATGAATTTTATATATTTTTTGAAGCTTTTTAGAATTTTATAATTTTTAGGGGTTTTCTTTTATATTTTTTATGATTTTTGGATCGAAGTTAAAACACACTAAAATTTGCAAAATATATTTTTTTGGGAATTTTCTGAGATGTTTTTATAATTTTTATGGATTTTATAATGCAAACAGTGCTGAAAATGAGTATTTTTGAATTGTTATAAATATTAAAATGCAATAAATATGCAAAATAAAAATATGCCGTGAATGTGCATTGCAACAGGAGCTTAAGTTGATTTTTAGGGAATTTTTGGGAGTTTATGGATGCATGCAAAAAATAGAGGAAGCATAAAGAAAAATCATGCTGGTAAGGGCATTTTTGGAATTAACAAAACATCCAGGGGCGTGCATGTAAATTGTCCACAAAATATATAACGCAATATAAAAATCTCTGGACCAAATGTAAATAACTAAAGACGTAGGTCCTTCACTGCAAAATACCCAAATCCCACGTGCCAGAGCACGCACGCCTCTGGGAGACCAAAACGCAATAATCCACAAAGATAGGGGCTAAAAAGAAAAATGTCCAGACTTTTATAACTGTTAATAAATGTCTTGGTACTAAACTTAAATACGCAAAACGCCCGGGGTTGATCTGCAAAATTACCAATCACGTGCGCGAAAGCACGTGACTGGCAGGGGTCATAATAGAGTATTACAAAAACGTAGGGGCTGCTACGCAAATGTCACAAAAGTTTAAAACAGGCTCTAAAAGATTTAAAGTTACTTATTAAATACCAAAAATGGGTTGGGTATACGTGCAAGATTCCCAACCTTAGGCAGATCAGACGGCGTATGGACGTTCACTAATCCACGTGGCGCGCCCTTAGGCGCCGATGACGTTTCGCACCGATGGCTGAGATTAGATCTCAGCAGGAAGATCTACGGTGCAGGCGAAGCGTGATCGAACGGCAGCTGGAAGATCTGGCACCCCTCTTGGATCGGATGGCTGGGACCTCCCCTGAAAGAACAGGGAGGAATCCAACCACGTCCGGACTTCAATCGTGCGTTTCTCCTCCCTCTGGCCGGAGAAGAGACTCCTACGAAGCGCAAAAGCCTTCTGGAGGCCGTACGCAACCGCGACGCGCACGAATGAGCTCCAGCAGGTCTCCGGAGAACCCTCGAGGTCGAAGGTAAGTGGGGTGCTCCAGGTGTTGTGATATCCTCCAAAAACCGACCCCGAGTGGGGTCTTGAGCCTCCAGGTCCTGCAAGTTAAATGCAAACAATAAAATGGGGGTCCTGGGGGCTCTGGCGATTGGTAATGGGTAAAGGGAGTGTCGGGTTGAAGGTTCGCCGGAGCAGGGCTTCGGCGAGCTTAGATGAGCGAAAGTGAAGCGAAAATACAGGGTAAATCGACAAGAAAGTACCAGAAACCAAAGTAGAAACTACGATTAACAGAAAAAATGGAGCAAAAACACCTCGAGTTGGCCGGTAAACCAACGAGATGAAACCTCAACGCCGGAGGCCGGCGAAGGTGGTGGAGCCGCTCCTCAGCCACGCGCGACCCTCCTAGGTGGCTGGAGGAGATTCTGTCACCATCTCCAGTCCAGATCACACGAGAAGAAGGGCCTTGCTAGGTCAGAAAGGGTTCGAATTCTGAAAATGGTCGAAGGGTGGTTTTTGTACAATGTGGTTGATGCGGCTCAAAAAGCGAGGTGGAAACGGGTGGATCTTTGATCCAATCCCCGAAAAAACCTACTGGTGTAGATCATGGAATCTTGGGCAACAAGATTGTAGAAGGCATCAATCTGATTTGGTGAAAGGTCAGCCTTCTAAAAAGTCAAAAAAAGGGAGAGAAACGATGTTCTGACAAGGAACAGGCTGGGGTCAGAGAGTTGACCGAGAGTCAACTCTCCAACCCCCCTGGTTGGTCCACGTGGACCAACTAGGAAAAAGCCTAAAAATGTTTTGTAAAATCATTTTAAAATAGTAAATGATATTAATATTTTTAGGTTATTAAATAAAAAATGTTTATTATTTTATGAATTATTTTATAGTGATTTTTAATTATTTTTTAGAGGTATTAATTTACAAGTTACCAATTTTAGCCTTTATAGGCATATTTATATATATTTTTTGATATTTTATTTTTATTTATATTTTAATTTTATTTATTTTGTTTATTATTTTATAAAATTATAAAATATTTTTATACACTTAAACATATTTTTATTTTATTTTTATGAAGTATGTTGTACATTTAATAAAATAGAAGTATAAATTATAGGTATATATACATGTATGATACCTATGTATATTATATACAACTATTTTTATTTTGTATTTCATTTAGGTTTTTATTCTGATTTTAATGTACAAGTATATTTTAAATAATCTTTATAAAATTATAAAAATATAAAATTATAAAAATAATTAATAAATAATAAAATGAATATTTTAATTTGTACAAGTATACAATAGGGGTCCAAAACTCAACTTTCAAACTGTAGCTCCGCCAAATGTGAAACCACCGCCATTAAATAGTTTATTTTAAATTATATACAATTAAAGGTGAGTTTTATGCATTTGGAGTTTTTATTTGTGAGATACAGGTATGGGAAGTTGGGATTCTGGATTCTTATTCAGACCATAACTCTTTATCTGTGTATTATTTTTTAGTAAAATCAATTTTGTATTTTTATTTATTAAATTATCGATAACTTTCATGTACAAAGTTTCTTTATTTGACGTGTAAAAAGTGGAACTAAAAATAGGTCCCAAAATTAATTAAGAATGAATGAAAATAAAAGGAAGTTTTATTGTATTTTGGCCCTTATCTCCCCCTACTTTATTCCTTGTCGACCTAGTCATCGAGATGCCTAGATCTCGGGGTTTCGGGTCATAAAATATTTACAATATTTTATTCTTTTTCTTTTCTTTTCTTTATTCTATAATTTTGGCTTTAAAAACTGCATTTTATACAATATTTACACAATGATGCATGAATACTAAAATGCCTAAATTAACAGTATTTACACGCATTTACTAGGGTTTTTAAGGCCAAAATGATAGAATAAAGATGATGAAACGTAGATTCATCAAATACCTATCCCCATATCTCTTAGTGGTTTGACTTCTGCACTTACTTGTTATACACATTTATTTGTAGGGTATAATGTATTTTACCCCGCATAATTTTTATGGAGTTATCATTATTGTTGGTAGATTGTCATCTTAGTTGATTGTTCATAGGTTGAGGGCAGCGAGAGCGATCAGTACAACGATTGTCAGACCTGACTTCTCAGGCACCGCAAACCCTCCAAGATTGGACGTTATGCCCCTAGTTGTTGATTGAATAAATGACGTTATTGCTAGGGAGCAACGTAGGATAGGATTGTATATATTCATCTGCATATTTTTTGCCTTTATTTCTTGATATCAATAATTATTTATCTGATTCTAATCATCTCTTGTGTTGAATTTCTTGTGAGGGACTGCATGGTGAAGGCAACTTCTTAGGAAGCCAATGCACCCGAGCTGCGAGGAGATCAACCTATTCTTTTCAGGTTAATTGGAGAGAGCAAGGAAGAGAGGCAGACCATAGTTTAGCATATAAATTTTCTTTTGTGTGAGAGAGACTATTTTATTTTTGCAATAATTATTTGTAATAATACATGTACGCAAGGACATTTTAACTTTGACACTCCTCGAGGTCCATTTCCTAGGTGATTTTTCACTTGGGAGTCTCATCATATTTTTCATAATTTTATAACATTCTCATTTTTTATTCTCCTTATTTTCCCCTATTTTTTATTTATTTTCCGTGTTTTGAGTTTTCCACCTTACTTTTCTTTATTTTATGTGAATGAGCCCTTAAAAATTTAGGATTTGTTTGGTCAAGTATTTTAGGTCCAAACACCTAATATCTTCATGCACATATAGTCTACGTTTGGATCAATATCAAACTCAATTTTTTCTTCATGATAATAGCAATTCTAGCTTAGGGTGATTTCACCAGTTTGCATCTCGTACAGTGTAATTTAAATTTCTATCTTGCACCCATCATAGAGAGAGTTGGGAAGCAATGTAAGTCCTCTTACTTTGCATGAACTATTTGATACTAAGGGAGATTCTCATCTTAGTGTCAACTTGCACAGCTTTTCTGCCTTCTCTCCCAGTTTTGTATCACCTAGGAATTTAAAGAAAATACAAAAAAATGTTAGTTGAATATTCTTGAAAAATACTCAAAAAAAGTAAAAATAAAAAATTAAAATAAGGGACTATTTAATAAATTTTGATTAAAATATAAATTCATAACGAACCATCATTGTCTGGGTTTCATAATGCCCACATTATTTTCAGGTACATTCAAGACTAATTGAGGCATGACCCATAAGAATTAGAGCCCAAACCCAACCTAAATACTGCTCTGCTATTGAATGGATCTATGAAGTATTAATGCTTCTATCGTACGTAGGCGAGTAGGGCCTTGTCGATGACGATGTTCTCTCCTTGTGTAGAACATCTGACCTAGTCCGAAGTATTGAGCATATGCCATGACCTCAAGGATGTGCCTCCCTCATCATCTTGCATCCGAATACCTCATTTTTGGGGGAAGTAGTGGTTTTGCATATCAGTCTCCTCCTCTATTCTTTGGCTGAGTAGTGGATCCAAACCAAACAGCATGGATTCTCATGTTACAAAGTAACTTGAAAGTACGTGATACTTTTCTGGCAGCACTCACTCTCCTATGGGGTTAGCCTCTAAGGACTTTCTATAAGATTTCATGAAAATAACAATAAAAATTGAAAAGATAAAAATAGCCGAACTCTCACGGCTTCACTTGTGTTGGGTTGGTGAATTCATTTTGTATTATATTTGTTTGAATTAGAATTTAGGTCAGATCCCTTCTTGCGTACTGTTGAAGAGGATTTTGCGAGGGTCAGCTAATCAAACTCAATTAGCGTCGCTGTAGTGACCACTCACGAAACCCAACTTCAGACAACAATTAACCCAGAAATAAAATATGGCAATGCAAATTAAAATATTGAGTTAAAATTTATTATAACTTGTGTATAGGTGTAGGTATATGTATAGTGTCGAACACAAGGAGCAAACGTGATAGACTTTGCAAATTAATATAAAATTTGTCCTTTTCTCTTCTCTTTTATTATCTTTTTTGTGTGGGTTTTTAATTTTATTTTTTTATGTATTTTTAATTTTTAAATTTTATTAATTAATTTTAGTGTTTTATTTTTATTTTATATTTTATATTTTTTTCTTTTAATTATATAATATAGGAATATATATAACTATATATAATATAAGAAAATATATTTATAAATACAACTAAAATTTAAAAAATTCAAAATAAAATATTTTTTCATTATATATATTACCATTTTTATGATTTTTTAGAGATTTTTTGCTAATTTTTACATATTTGTAAAGCAAAAAAATCCCAAAACAAGGATTAATTAAATAGGCTAAATTACTTTGGAATTTAAAAATAGTTAATTAAGCCAAAATTTTCCAAAACTATTTTTAATTAATACTATATATATAAATTCCAAGATGGAATTAAATATTTTTGGGATTTTTGGTGATTTTTTTAGTTTTATAAAGTATTTTGGAGATTTTTAATTTTTAGTTGTATTATTTTTCTAATCTTTGTGGTTTTTGATCTGGACACAAAATAATAAAATAAACAAAAAATATTTTTTTTGGAATTTTTTAAAAAGGTTTTATATTTTCTGTGTTTTTCTACAAACAAGGAATTCCTTTACTATTTTTTATTTTTAATAAATAGGGAAAATGCCTAAAATGATTTTGTGGCATGAAAATACATGCTAGGAGGCATCTAACTGTAATTTTTTATAATTTTTGGAGCAAGATGATAGTTTCTAAAATTAAATAACAAACATAAAAATTAATGAACTAGCAAGGGTCGTTTTGTAATTAAAAATGAATACAAGGTGGTTTCTGCAAAATACCCAAATTTTTATATCTGTAATTAAAAATTTAAGAACGAAATGGAAATTACAAATCCCGTAGCGGGTTTAATGCAAAATGACCACCTCACGTGGGACTGCACGTGAGGTGACGTGGCATGGACCCAAATACAATATCAATAAAGTGCAGGGGTTCCTATGCTATTTTTACAAAAAAATTTAAACTAATAAAAATAGTTACAATACCAAAGTTAAAAAGGAAAAAATGAGGGGAAGATTTTGTAATTTACCCCTAAAGTGCACAGGTGGACGGTCCTCGTTCATTCACTTGCCACATGTTGCTACACCAACGGCTGATATCGCTTCATGTCTAGACATCTAGGATTAGATCTTAGGTCCGAGATATACGATCTTGGCTTTCTCTGATCCGACGTCTCCTGATATCTACGAAGAACAAGGTTTCCAATCGAACGGCTTGGAGGTGTTCTGAAAGAACAAGTAAGAACTTCATTGTTGCCCGCTTCGATCAACCCTCTCTCCTTGCTTCTGTGCTCCTAAGAGGTGTGGAGATGGGGAAAAGTTCATTGGAGTCGGTCCACATCTCCTGGTGGTGTCAAAGAGATCCAACCCCCATTGGTGGGGGCTTGGAAGCTAGGTTTACTTGGAGCTTATTCCTCAGCCAGCTTCGACTGGGTTTCAAACGCCCCTTCCAGCCATGCTTGTGGGATAGAAAGAAGGATCTCGTACGACACTGGCATGATTTTATTGGGATAAATTGGTGGTGGAATGAGGGGAGCATAGAGGTCTGGCGGAGGCAGAGGAATATGACTTCGATTCACAGATCTGGGTTGATTTGGGGGATGCTGATGATTCGGAGAGATGGAGAAGGTGAGGGGAAATATGTGGGTCGTGGTTAGGTGATAACACGGGTTCAGCAAGGGTCTAAATATCTCACACAAGGCGGAGACAAGAGTCGCTGCGGCGACCGCTCACTAAACTCGTATCAATCAACAATCAACCCACAATATCAAATCAGGGAGTCAAAATTTATTATAACTCTACAAAAATGTGTATAGTGTGCAAGTGTGTAGAGGTCGAACACAAGGAGCAAGCAAGATAGATCAGACAAAATTGTGCAAAATGTGATATGTGATCAAGTACCTACTGGCCGAAATTAAAATGAGGATTAAAAATAACAAAAAGTATCCAAAATTTCTCAAATTAATTTAAAATCAAAGAGAATAAATCATAGAAAATACAGAAACTGAGTTTGCATTTTTAGGATTTTTCTTGATTTTTTTAGATTTTTAGGAAGCTTTTTGGATTTTCTAATTTTTAGGGTTTTGTTTTGAAATTTTAAATGATTTTTGGATAGAAGTTTGAACACATGAAAATAGACAAAAGATAATTTTTTTTGGAATTTGTAAAGGAGTTTTTATAATTTTTAGGTATTTTCTAATGTAAACAGTGCTGAAAGTGCATGTTTTTATTTTTAATAAATATTAAAATGCAACGAAAATACAAAATAAAATAATGTCGTGAAACTAGAATACAACAGAAACTTATGGTATTTTTTGTGAATTTTTTAGAGATCTAGAGATGCATGAAATATTTAGAAACGACAAATGGAAAAATCACACTAGCAGGGGCAATTTCATAAATAGCCAAAAGTTAAAGGATCACAGTGCAATTTTCACATAAATTATATAGCTAAATAAAATGTTTCTCGACCGATTACGAATAGCCAAAGTGAGGGTAGATTCTGCAAAAATGCCAACTCGCACGTGACACGCACGTGCGCCTAGCGAGGACCTAAGCGCAATATGAGAAAGTTACAGGGGCATAACTACAAAATGTCCAGAAAAGTTTAACTGCTAAAATATGTTTTTGGACTGAAGACAAATATGAAAAGACCCTGGGGGTCGTCTACAAAATTTCCACGTCACGTGCGCAACGCACGTGGCCTAGCAGGGACCCAAAAAATAATACAAAAGTCTAGGGGGCTATACGTAAATTCTACAAAAGTAATATAAGTGAAAATGAAAGAATTAGTTCCTAATATTAAATATAAAATTTCGCAAGTTAAGTGCGCAAAATACCCACGAAGGCTCGATCGGACGACGGCAAAGCTTTCACTTATCCACATGGCGAGCTCCGGTTGCACGATGCCGCTTCGCGATCGACGGCTAAGATTCGAAGATCTCTGGTTGATCTGATGGTGGCGCGTGGGGAGATCGGACGGCTGCTGCTATGCCTAGGCGAAGATCTTGATCCGACGGTGAGGATAAGCGATGGATGAACAGGGAGGAAGGGTCGCTGGTGCGAGCTTCCTCCGGCTGTGGCGTCCTCCTTCGGCGTCCGTTGTGGCTCCAAAAATGCCAGGCGTCACCTGCAGGCCTGCTCTCGGTGCTAGGGGCCTCAAAAAGCGATGGCAGCCACTGGGGCTCCTCCACGACGTCGGATAAGAATGGAGGTCCCAAGTGCTTCCAGCGAGGGTGAAAATCACCTCCAGGTATGTTCGTTGCTCCAGGTACCTGCAAAGGACAGTGAAAGAGTCGGGGGCTGAAGTGGCGAGCGGTGAAAATGGAACTTGCCGTGGAGATTAACTGGGTGCTAATCGAAAACGAACGGGGGAAATGGATCCTAGGATTATGGCAAACCTAAAAATGTGAGAAAAGTACATAAAAACACAAACCTCGAGGGTTGAAAACCCAAGGTAGACCTCGACAGCCAGGTGGACGGAGATGGATGGAATCCGATCTTCAACCTCGCCGCACCTCGATGGGGGGTGTGGGGAGTCTCCCCTGTCACCGGAGTCTCACCCTACCCGCTCATGGAGGTCTAAGGTACACGAAGATGGTTCAAAAGAAGAAGGAAGATCAAGGGGAGGTTTTAAAGGAGATGGCTCTAGCAGCTCCAAGAACGAAGCTTCTGGAGAAACGCAATGACGCGCGGCCCAAGGAGAGCTGCCGGCGTGCATCCTCGATCCATGGTGAACAAAAGTCAAGAAGGAATCTACCCAAGATAGTGAAAGATGAAGCCTCGAAAAATCCGTGAAGTAGAGCCAAAATTGAGTTCTGACACATGCAGGCAGTGGGTGAGAGAGTTGACCCGAGGTCAACTCTCCAGCCCTCCTGGTTGGTCCACGTGGACCAACAAGGAAAAAGCCTGGAAAAAACGTTTATAAATTCCTTTAAAAATAGTAAATGATTTATTTAATTTTAGGTTATTTAATAAAATTTTTTATTATTTTATAAGGTATTTTAATATGATTTTTAATTATTTTTATGATGTATAAATTTACAAGTTACCATTTATACCCTTTATAGGTATACTTATCTATGTATTTTAATATTTTATTTTTATTTTGGATATTTAATTTACTTCTTTTTGTTTATTATTTTATAAAATTATAAAGTATTTTTATACACTTAAAAATATTTTTATTTTTTTTTCTGAAGTGTTTTGTATATTTAATAAAATAGAAGTATTAATAATATAGGTTTGTGTATTGGTATTAGACCTAGGTATTCTCTATACAAGTATTTTATTTTGTGTTTTCTTTAGGTTTTTATTCTGATTTTAATACATATATTTATTATAAATAATATTTACAAAATTAGAAAAATATAAAATTATAAAAATAATGAATAATAAATAAATTGAATATTTTAATCTGTACAAGTATACAATAGGGGTCCAAAACTCAACTTTCAAACTGTAGCTCCGCCAAATACGAAAGTCACCGCCATTAAATAGCTTATTTTAAATTATATACAATTAAAGGTGAGTTTGACGCATTTCGAGTTTTTATTAGGGAGATACAGGTCTGGGAAGTTGGGATTCTGGATTTTTATTCAGATCATAACTTTTTATTTGTACATTATTTTTGAGTGAAATAAATTTTGTATTTTTCTATATTTAATTATCTACAACTTTCATGTACAAAATTTCTTTATTTGAGGTATAAAAAGTGGAACCAAAAATAGGTCCCAAAATGAATAAAGAATAGATAAAATCAAAGGGGATTTTATTGTGTTTAGACCCTTATCTCCCCCTACTTTATTCCTTGTCGGCCTATTCATCAAGATGCCTAGGTCTCGGGGTTTCGGGTCATAAAATATTTACAATATTTTATTCTTTTTCTTTTCTTTCCTTTATTCTATAATTTTGGCATTAAAACAATATTTTGTACACTTTTTACACAAATACGCATGAATGCTAAAATGCATGAATTAACGCTTTTTACACGCATTTACTAGGGTTTTTAAGGTCAAAATGATAGAATAAAGATGATGAAACGTAGATTCATCATCCCCCTATACTTGCCTTTGCTAGTCCCTAGCAAACACTTATGCAATAAGTGCATAAAAAGAGAAATAAAGAAAAGAAAAAGAAGAAATTGGATTTAGTTTAATTATCAAACTTGTCTTCACAAAATCAAATTTTGGAGCTTAAGTCGAACCTTTGGAATTTTAGTGCGGATGGAACCTTAACGAGAACCGGATTTGAAATCCAACAGCCTCTGAGAATTCCAAAACTCTGTTCAAGCCTCCTCAATAGCCAGGTCAAAAGTATCTCAACTCATACGCAAACCCTTACGACTATGAATCTGACGCGTACAATGTAATTGATTGTGGCTCTCCCCAACTAGAATGACAAAGAGACTGACTTCTCCAGCATGACAACCCAATGATTCCCCAATCCAATAACTCCTTCCTCGAGGAGCGGGGTATTCCCTTCTAAGTTCAAATGGCAACCAACTCAAGAGGAGGGGGTGAAGAGAAGAATGGACGGTAGCCAGTGTAGCTACCTATCCTAGGACGCAAGACCAGTGTAGTCAAGTCATCCAGCTGCAGGCTCACATATGTGACTTTGAAACTCAAGCTTTCTTATTTTCTATACAACATATTCACATACTTTGGCATGCATTTTATTTTTGTACAGGCATGTCTTCTTCTTTTTTTTCGAAATACTATATACAACAACATTTACATAGGGTGTTTTTCCTCTTGAGCCAGTAGACTATCACTCTTTTGAAGCTTTATCGCAACCCACACTCTCCTGTCTTTAGAATTCCTCATTACTGGACGGGTTGGGGTGCACTTCCCTCCCTAGAGGAGGACAAGTGTTCCCACTTGTGTGCGTCTCATACCGGCAAATCCAATCCCCTCACCACCCCAACTGAGCTGAGCCATGTGAAAGGTGCAGGTGTCCAAGTTAGGTCATTATCAACAAGAGTCGTGCGTGTGCTCCGAAATACTCTACTTAGGCAGTCAAGAATCCATTGAACCAAGTCCCGTTATCCTCAAAGAATTAAGTCAACTAGACCTGAAGTACCTCAAACCCAGTTCCTATAAGGTTCCTGTTATTAGGTAGATTTTAAGGTCCAATCAAGCTCCAATCTCCGGATTTTACTTATACTCGTTCAACTATCAAACTCAATTCAAAAAAAATGCTAACGTTATGCAGATGCTATGCAGAATGCAGAAAATATTTTTCTAGATGCAATTTTCAAGATTTTGAACTTTTTATGGATTTTTGAAAAGATGATGCATATGAATTTTTTTTGGGTTTTTCAAAAAGATTTTACAAATGTTTTTGGGATTTTTGAAAACAAAAAGTTTTTTGGATAAAAACTAGGGTAAAACTATTTACACGGGCCTGCTTCTCATATTTACAAGAAGTGGATTTTAAGAATTTTCAGGGCAAGTGGTCAATTTTATAAGTATATATAATGAATTTTAGGTGAGATGTATATATTTCTCAAACTTATTTGACACGGGTTTTTCAAATAATTTTGAAAACTATAGTTCAAATTAATTTTTACAAATAATTTTGCAAACATGCGCACATATTTGAAAATAGTTTTGGAAAGGTTTTTTAAACAGTATAGATAGATTTTTCAAAATGTTTTTGCAACCATTTTTCAAACCATTTGCAAATCGTTTTTTCAAACATTTTATTTCACACAAAGAAAAAAAAAATTTACAAACAACAAATTTTTAAAAATGTTGAAAACATGTAACAAAATATTTTCAAAATAGTTTTCAAAAGATTTTTCACACAGATTTTCAAACTATTTTTCAAACATTTTGCAAAAAAAACATTTTCACCTGATTTATTAACCAGTAGATACAAAAAGAATTTGAGGAATAATCACATCTTTTTATTAAGGTTTTTAATGAATTTTAAAGAATTATTAGCCATATTATTAAGAAAATACGAAAGTACGAGTTATGGCTAAAAAATATACGTAGTATATACGACCCCCCTATACTTAGATTGAGCTATGTCCTCATAGATCGGAGAGAAAAGAGAAGACATAGCTCGTACTAAGTATAGGCAAGTCTAAGAAATAAATAAATAAAGGAATGAATGAACAAATGAGAAGTTGACCATCCCCCTATACTTAGGATCAAATAATCCTCAGTATAGCAGACTGTACACAAAGCATGGAGGGTCAAGGGTGGGAATGAACAAATCGTACTCAGATTGTCTCCCCGTATACTTAGGGTAAGATATCCCTAAGTATAGACAAGAAGAGGAGACAATGGAGAGGATCAAAGAATAGAACGAAAACTCGGAGTGCATACCCCCCTATACTTAGGACAAAGTGCATCCTAAGTATAGAAAACTGACAAAAAGTGGCGACATCATTTTGATACAAAAAGAAGGTAGAAAAGGAAAAGAAGAAAGAGATCTGAAGATAGAAGAGAGATAGATCGTGAGCATGTACACACCACTCCCCCTATACTTAGGGTAAGAGAAGCCCTAAGTATAGGCAACAACAGGAGTAAAGAAACGGAACGACAAATGAACACTCGGCTCGTCCACCCCTTATACTTAGGACAAAGTACGTCCTAAGTAAGGCAAAAACGAGAATGGGTGGATGGGCAATACGGAGGATAGACAAAGATACACGAGAGAAAATATACAACAGAGATGGATGTACATATGATCAAGAAGGTAGAAAGCAAACCTTCTTGCGGGACCGCTGAGGGATAGATCTGGTGTGGTGCAAGTCGACATCGGGGTCCACAGTGGACGGAAGCCGATCAGGGTCGACAGGGTGAAGGCCCTCAGTGGAGTCAAATCGAAAAGGCATGAACTGGTCAATGGAAGTAGTATGGCTAGGCTCGCCCTTGGTGGTCCTATGGTGTGAAGGCGCAGACGGGCGAGTGGAAGAAGTACAACTAGGTCTGGCCTTGGGGGTCTCGTTGATATCAAAGTGGAATGGGACAAACTTGTCATCCTCGGAAGAAGTGTAATTGGAGTTGTCATGCGAGGTCTCGTCCAGGTCAAAACCAAAAGGAACGAACTCATCAGTGGAAGAAGTCGAACTCTGGTCATCCTCAAGAATCTCACCCGAATCATCTTTTTCATCGAAGGGGCCGAATTTCTGAAAATAATGGTTAGAATCATAACCGGCCTCAATCATCATCATTTTTGAGTGATCAGGAGCAGACTTATCAGTGGAAGTAGTCAAACCAGGCCCGTCTTGTCTAATCTTGGTGTCTGCCCTCGACTCTATGGTATCAATCACGTCAATCCCTTGGATTTCATCAACACATCGCCACACACCAGAAGAAGGAACCTCGAGGTCCATGCTTTCCGGGTCTTCCCCCTTTTGGAGGATTCCTCGGGTCTCATCAGCGGTCAATAAGCAAACATCTCTAGTATCATCAGATCGGTCACATGCCTCGGAGTCAGCTAGAATAGGTGAAGGTGCATTAGGTGCAGGTCTCTGGTCATTTGTGGGTGTGGTGATCAATACTTCGCTCATGTTAACAGGACAAAAGCGAATCTCTCCTGATCCATAGTCAATAATGACCCTCGCAGAGGCGAGGAAAGGTCGTCCCAGGATGATTGGAGAGGGCTCCCCTATTGAGGTCTCCATGGGCAATACGAAAAAATCAATATTGTAGCTCATGCCCTGAATCGAAATGATGGTGTTTTCAAGAATACTCATTCGGCCTCTTGATAGATCCATCAGCAAACTGAATGATCATCCTGGTTTTCTTTAGAGGCCCTAAGTGAAGAAACTGTACCAGCGAGAAGGGTAATATGCTAATTGACGCACCGCCATCGAGGAGAGTGTGATCACAAGTATGGTCAGAGATGGTGTAGGTGATGAATGGTGTAGCAGTATTCCTCGTCCGAGGAATGGGACAGTGTGTGATGGCGTGGGCAGTGGCCATGGTCAGAATGTGACGCTTAGATCTGCTCCTCCGCTTTCTCTTCTTGGGAAGAGGAGCAGATAAATCGGTCATGGCCTGCTGAAGTGGGGAACGGATGATCTCATGAATGGTAGCCACCACTTCGGGTTCAGTCAACCATTTTTTTAAAATTTTGGACCTCCTCCATACAAGGGAGGAAGTCGGAATCAACATCTACACAAGGCATGCCAAGAGCAGTCTGTACAGCGGCATCCTCGGGGTCAAAGGTGGGACAATGTGTGAATGACTGTGTGGGTGAATGATCCAGCAGATGGACCCTCTCCTCACAATATGAATCAACCAAGTGTCTCCCGAACTCTTTTTGTGTTTTTACATTTTTCTCATTTTTTTGTATTTTGGGCGATTGCAAGCTCCCATGATCACGCACAAGGAAATCCGTATCCTCGAGAAAAGGGCATTAATATGATTTTCTCTCAAAATGGCAAGATAATATTTCATCAAATTAGTGTACTCCATTATTAGGATCAAAATGTCACACATGGAGATTGAGGGAGGTGACTCCAATAGATCAGACTCTGGTGGATGTGAAGGTGGAGGTGGATAATATACATGTGGGGGTGGAGGCGGGTAGAAATCCAAGTCCTGATACTGTGGCTGAGGCGGGTATGTACAAAAATCAGAAAAGGTAGGAGGAGGATCCTCCTGATAAAAGGGAGGTGGACCGACTAGAGTGAACGAGGTATCCGCAAAGTCCGGATAAAATGCGCTCCAGGGGTCCATCTCGAAAGCAAAAAGGAAATGATTCGGGGGAGCACGAAGGTCAAGTCAAGAGAGTGAAGAAGAAGGCGCAAATATGCAGAGGTGATCTAGGATGCACATAAACAGTCACAAACAAAACTCACACAATACAAACCCTCAATTCACCTACTCCACTCGGTAGAGACCGAAAAGTCGGTCTTTTTATCTTGTCTGTTTTAGAGTTAGGTGAGAAGTAAAAAATTTGCATACACACTTAGGGGCTGAAAATGGGATTTGGGCACTAATCCTTAGCGTGTGCGCGAGCAATGTAAAACGAAGACAATGAGGGGATTACTCACCCCAAGACAAAATTTCTCTGTTTGATCGATTTTAGGGTCAAGTAATGTTAGCAGTCCCAATTTTATTGGTTATCACTTTTTTTGGATTTTTAATGAGAATGCACGATCCTATCAGGGATTCAATTCTTTTAAGCACCTAGGTGATCAAAATCAAAGGGAGAGTCGGAAAGGCAATGCAAGCGGCAAAACGATGATGTATGCTAAAGTGTAAAAACTCACCTTGCCTCCAGCACTCTATATGCAAGGATGCTCAGCAGAATTGAAACCTAATCTATATGCAGATGCAAGCCGATGAAATCACCCTAAGATGAGAAACTGCTATTAGCGTGAAGCACGTTTTCAAAATTTGTCTAAGTCCAAACGAGACTATAGGCACAAGCAAATATATAGGTGTTTGGCCTTAAGACCACGTCAAGCAACTCCTACAGCTAAGTGAGCAATCACACAAAAGAAATAAAAATAAAACCGGAAAACAAATGAAAAAGAATGCGAAGAAAAGCCGACAAAACCGTGGCGAGCCCCTAAGTGTACAGACACTTGGAAATTGAGCCCGAGTGTCCAGAGTTCGAGTACATGTATTATTACAATAAATAGTCTCTCTCTCACTTGAAATTACAAAAATAAATACAAGAAACTAAACAGGAGCTCTGTCTTCAAAATTTCCTCTAAGTCTCCTTCGGTGCAAGGCGAGCAGAGTCGGCTTCGCGTGGGTGCACAAGCGCCTAGGGTGGAGCGACTCCCTCGATCCGCGGTACCTCGGACGAAATCAACAAAGAGAAGGTTAGACAGCTCAACAGATATATCAAAAATAAGGAAAATAAAATAAGAAAAAAATAAAAGCCATGAAATAGATAAACAATCACAATCACAAACAAAAGGCCGAACTATGCGTTGTTGATCCCCGGCAACGGAGTTATTTGATAACTAGGGTTTTTCACAAGTCTAAATACCTCTCACACAAGGCGGAGACGAAGTCGCTGTGGTGACCCGCAAGAAACCCTAATTAATCAACAATCAACCCACAATATCAAATCAGACAATGACAAGCAAATGTGGAGTCAAAATTTATTATAACTCTAAAAAAATGTGTATAGTGTGCAAGTGTGTAGAGGTCGAACACAAGGAGTAAGCAAGATAGATCAGGCAAAATTGTGCAAAATGTGATATGTGATCAAGTGCCTACAATCAAGTTTTTGTGCGTTTTTAATTCTAATTTTTTATTTTTTTAAATTTTGATTTTTAATTTACAGATTTTATATTTTCTTTTTATATTTTATATATTTTTTATGTTTTTATTGACTTGCGTCTCAGCTACTACGTCCCCTTCGACTTGCGTCTCAGCTACTACCGGCTCTTGGCCCAGACAAGGTCCTAGGCGTAGGGGAGATCAGAGGGAAGGCCTAGACGACGAGGCCCGTCCTGGGCTGCAATAAGTAGATCGAGAGGTCGTTCCGCCCAATACCAGGCCTGTGACAACAATCCCCTCGGAAAAAGGCTTTTCAGCATGACACCATGCGTGACGGAGATCGTTAGTGAGTAGGCAATGGCCTTTGAGATGAGACTAGGTGGAGAGGTCATATCGGCAGGCAATGGCGCTGGTTTTCCCTAGAATATATACACAATATAAGAAAAGAGAATAATAGAGTATTTATAAAAATAAGGAAAAATAACCAAAATTCAGAAAATAAAATGTTTTGGTTTTTTTTTATAATTGTTAGATGTTTTTGTGATTTGTAGATAGTTCTCTGAATTTTTTGTTATTTTTAAAAGTCAAAATACTAGAAAATAGTGAACTAAGCTACTGGCCGAAATTAAAATGAGGAATAAAAATAACAAACAGTATCCAAATATCCTCAAATTAATTTTAAATCAATGAGAATAAATCAAAGAAAATACAGAAATTGAGTTTGCATTTTTAGGATTTTTCTTGAATTTTTTAGATTTTTAGGAAGATTTTTCGAGTTTTCTAATTTTTAGGGTTTTTGTTTTGAAAATTTTAATGATTTTTTGATAGAAATTTAAACACACGAAAATACACAATAGATAAATTTTTTTGGAATTTTTAAAGGGGTTTTTATAATTTTTAGGTATTTTCTAATGCAAACAGTGCTGAAAATGCATGTTTTTGAGTTTTAATAAAAAATAAAATGCAATGAAAATGCAAAAAATATGTCGTGAAACTAGAATGCAATCGAAACTTATGGTAATTTTTGTGAATTTTTTAGAGATCTAGAGATGCATGAAATAATTAGAAATGACAAATGGAAAAATCACACTAGCATGGGCAATTTTGTAAATAGCCAAAAATTAAAGGATCACAGTGCAATTTTCACATAAATTATATAGCTCAATAAAATGTTTCTGGACCGATTACAAATAGCCAAAGTGCCCAGGTAGATTCTGCAAAAATGCCAACTCGCACGTGACACGCACGTACGCCGGGCGAGGACCTAAGCGCAATATGAGAAAGTTACAGGGGAATAACTACAAAATGTCCAGAAAATTATAACTGCTAATAAATTTTTTTGGACTGAAGACAAATATGAAAAGACCCCGGGGGTCGTCTGCAAAATTACCACGTCACGTGCGCAATGCACGTGGCCTGGCATGGACCCAAAAAAATAATACAGAAGTCTAGGGGCTATACATAAATTCTACAAAAGTAATAAAAAGGCAGGTGATAGATTTTGTGCCTAAAATTAAATACAAAATTTTGCGGGTTAAGTGCGCAAAATACCCACGAAGGCTCAATCGGACGACGGCAATGCTTTCACTTATCCACGTGGCGAGCTCCGGTTGCACGATGCCGCTTCGCGATCGACGACTAAGATTAGAAGATCTCCGGTTGATCTAACGGTGGTGCGTGGGGAGATCAGACGGCTGCTGCTATGCTTGGGCGAAGATCTTGATCCGACGGTGAGGACAAGCGATGGATGAACATGGAGGAAGGGTCGCCGATGCAAGCTTCCTCCGGCTGTGGCGTCCTCCTCCGACGTCCGTTGTGGCTCCAAAAATGCCAGGCATCACCTGCAGGTCTGCTCTCGGTGCTGGGGGCCTCAAAAAACGATGACGGCCACTAGGGTTCCTCCACGACGTCGGAGAAGAAGGGAGATCCCAGGTGCCTCCAGCGAGGGTGAAAATCGCCTCCAGGTATGTTCGTTGCACCAGGTACCTGCAAAGGACAGTGAAAGAGTCGGGGGAAAATGCCCCGATTCCACAGCGAGGTGGAATGAAGTGGCCATCGGCGAAAATGGAACTCATCGAAGCAAGCTCCGGCGAGGGGTAGCGTGGAGATTAACTGGGTGCTAATCGAAAATGAACGGGGGAAATAGATCCTAGGATTATGGCGAACCTAAAAATGTGAGAAAAGTACATAAAAATGCAATCCTCGAGGATTGAAAACCCAAGGTAGACCTCGACGGCCAGGTGACCGGAGATGGCTGGAATCCGATCTTCAGCCTCGCCGCACCTCGACGGGGGGTGTGGGGAGTCTCCCCTGTCACCGGAGTCTCACCCTACCCGCTCCCGGAGGTCTGAGGTACACGAAGATGGTACAAAAGCAGAAGGAAGATCAAGGAGAGGTTTTGAAGGATATGGCTCTAGCGGCTCCAAGAACGAAGCTTCTGGAGAAACGTAGCGACACGCGACCCAAGGAGCTGCCGGCGTGCATCCTCGATCCATGGTGAACAAAAGTCAAGAAGGAATCTACCCGAGATAGTGAAACATGAAGCCTTGAAAAATCCGCGAAGTAGAGCCAAAACCAAGTTCTGACACATGCAGGCAGTGGGTCAGAGAGTTGACCCGAGGTCAACTCTCCAGCCCTCCTGGTTGGTCCACGTGGACCAACCAGGAAAAAGCATGGAAAAAACCTTTATAAATTTATTTAAAAATAGTAAATGATTTATTTAATTTTAGATTTTTTAAAAAAATGTTTATTATTTTATAAGATATTTTAATATGATTTTTAATTATTTTTAGGAGGAATAAATTTACAAGTTACCATTTATACCCTTTATAGGTATACGTATCTATGTATTTTTACATTTTTTTATTTTGGATATTTAATTTATTTATTTTTGTTTACTATTTTATAAAATTATAAAGTATTTTATACACTTAAAAATATTTTTATTTTGTTTTTCTGAAGTGCTTTGTATATTTAATAAAATAGAAGTATTAATAATATAGGTATGTGTATTGGTATTAGACCTCGGTATTCTCTATACAAGTATTTTATTTTGTGTTTTCTTTAGGTTTTTATTCTGATTTTAATACACATATTTATTATAAATAATATTTCCAAAATTATAAAAATATAAAATTATAAAAATAATGAATAATAAATAAATTGAATATTTTAATATGTATAAGTATGCAATAGGGGTCCAAAACTCAACTTTCAAACCGTAGCTCTGCCAAATGTGAAACCACCACCATTAAATAGCATATTTTAAATTATATACAATTAAAGGTGAGTTTGATGCATTTCGAGTTTTTATTAGGGAGATACAGGTCTGGGAAGTTGGGATTCTGGATTGTTATTCATATCATAACTTTTTATCTGTACACTATTTTTGAGTGAAATCAATTTTGTATTTTTCTATATTTAATTATCTACAACTTTCATGTATAAAGTTTGTTTATTTGAGGTATAAAAAGTGGAACCAAAAATAGGTCCCAAAATGAATAAAGAATAGATATAATCAAAGGGGATTTTATTGTGTTTAGACCCTTATCTCTCCCTACTTTATTCCTTGCCGACCTATTCATCAAGATGCCTAGGTTTCGGGTCATAAAATATTTACAATATTTTATTCTTTTTCTTTTCTTTTCTTTATTCTAAAATTTTGGCATTAAAAACAATATTTTATACACTTTTTACACAAATATGCATGAATGCTAAAATGCATGAATTAACGTTATTTTCACGCATTTACTAGGGTTTTTAAGGCCAAAATGATAGAATAAAGATGATGAAACGTAGGTTAATCATTAGGCAAGGCGACATAGGAGGTTCACGACGAAAAGGGGGTGGCTGGAGCTCAAGAGCTCCGTCAAGGGCTAAACTTAAACCTAAGCTAAGTGGCTAATTAAAACACTAAAAAAGATGCATAAAAACAAAACTAGAGCTAAACCTAACCTAAAAAGTGAAGGAAAAACCTCGAGCAATCGAGGGCCACGAGATCAGACCTCAACGACGGTGGAGCGCCGGAGGTAATGGGTTACACCATTCAAGACCTCCCTCCTCGCTGCAAACCCATCCTTTGTGTCACTGTCACAAACAGAAAGGTTTTTGAGAGTATCCGAGGGCTAAGGTGGCGTGAAATGGGAACCGAAGATCAAAAATATCAAGGAGGGTTCTTATATACAAATGGTGAAGGGGAGGTATTCGAGGTGGTGTAGCGTGAGATGGAAGAAGTTAGGGAGAGGGAGATGCATCGGCGTGAATCATGGAAGATCCAAGAGAAGGGTGATGTAATTGATCGAAGGAGGAGGGGAATGGTGGATGCATGGTAATGGGGAGAAGTTGAGTCGGTCGCTAGATCTGACAATAATCAATGGCTGAACGTACAGTTGACCCTAGTTCAACGAATGAGTGTCCCTGATTGGTCCACGTGGGCCTATTAGGAAAAAAAGAATTGAAAAAGTTTTTGTAAAGTAAACAATAATTAATAAATGTATTAAATAAAATTTGGTTATAATACACATTTATTATTTTATGTAGAATTTTAATATGATTTTTATTTATTTTTTGCATTAATTTATCATGCATTACTTTTTACAAGTATAGGTATATGCATATTTACCTATAGTTTGTAAGTTTTATTTTATTTTGTATTTTATATTTTATTATTTTATACACATATTTTATATATGTATAACTTATCTAAATATACATAAATATATTTTATTTTATTTTTTTGATATAATATGTACACTTAAATACTTATGCATACTTAGTATATTCATCTATGTATTTTATATCTATTTTATTTTAGTGTATTTTTATGATTTTATTTTGTTTTTATATTTTTATTAGAAGGTAAATAATATTTACAAGGGTATAAAAATATAAATAAAAGGACAATTTCCCCCTTTTATTTATATACATGTATATTGCAAAAAAAGAGGTTCAAAACCTAACTTCTGCATCTTAACTCCAAATTAAGTGAAACCACCTTCATTAAATAGCTTATCAAAAGTTATATACAATTGTGATTATGGTTCATTTTGAGTTCATATGGAGAAGATGTGTGTTTGGGAAGTTTGGATTTTGGAATCTTATTCAAAGTATAAAATGTACACTATTATTTTTGTGTGAAATAAATTTTGTATTTTTCTATATTTGATCTACAACTTTCATGTACAAATTTTCTTTATTTGAGGTATAAATAATAAAGAATAAAATATGTTCCAAAAGTGAATTTTTGAAGGGTATATATTAGGGTTTTTATTGAGTTTTTTTGACCCTTATCCCCTCTACGTTATTCCTTGTCGACCCAGTCATCAAGATGCCTAGGTCTCGGGGTTTAGGGTCATAGATTTGACATTTTATTTCATTTTCTTTTCTTTATTCTTTTATTTTGGCTTTAAACAATGTATTTTATGCAACATTTATGTAATAAATAATAAATGTTAATTTATACAAAATAATGGTTTTTACATGCATGTAGCTAGGTTTTAAAGGCCAAAATGAAAGAATAAAGGTGATGAAATGGAGATTCATCACCCCCTTATATCTGCCTTTTCTAGTCCCAAGCAAACACTTATACAATAAGTGCATAAAATGAAAATAAAGAAAAGAAAAAGAAAGAACTTGGATTGAATTTAGCTTTCAAACATGTCTTCACAAAATCGAAGTCTGGAGCTTAAGCCAGACCTTTGGATTTTAGGTGCGGTCAAAACCTTATTGGGAATCAAATTTGAAACACATAAGCCTTTGAGAATCACAAAATCTCCGCTCAAGTTACCTCAATAGTCATGTCAAAATAAGTCAAATCGTACGCAAACATTTATGACTATGCATCTATCTTGGACAATGTGAAGTGGTAAAAGTCAGTCTTCTCCAATGTGGTGATCCTAATTCCGCAATCCAACAACTCTTTCATCGAGAAGAAAGGTATTTCGTTCTAAGTTCAAGTACAACCAAATCAATACGAGGAGGTGGAGAGAAGAATGGACAGTAGCTAGTGTAGCTACCTATCCTAGGATGCTTGACCAGTGTAGCCAAGTCATCTGACTGCATGTTCACAAATATATGAATTTGAAGTTCAAGATCGCTTACTGACTATACAAATATACATTCCAGTGGGTATTTTATTTTCAATCAGGTCTGTCCACTTTTTTAGAGTTTTTGATTTT
Source organism: Ottelia alismoides (assembly GCA_037367405.1). Lineage (NCBI taxonomy): Eukaryota > Viridiplantae > Streptophyta > Magnoliopsida > Alismatales > Hydrocharitaceae > Ottelia > Ottelia alismoides. The sequence continues at coordinate 136,996 of JAZKJV010004610.1, forward strand.
ACATTTTTTTGAATACTATATATAACAACATTTACATATGGACATTTTCCTCTTGAGCCAGTAGACTATCCCTCTTTTGAAGCATTATTGCAACCCACAACTTCTATCTTTAGACCTCATGGCTACTGGATCGAGTTGGGGGTACAATGTCCACAAAAGTGTGACTTCCGATGTTTGTTGTCTTGTGTCTCGTGCTGGCAAATCTAGCCCTCTACTACTTCAACTGAGATGAGCCAAGTGAAAGGCACAGGTGTGCAAGTTAGGTCATTATCAACAAGAGTCATGTGTGTGTTCCGAGATATTCTACTTAGGCAGTCAAGATGACACTAAACAAGTATCGTGATCTCATAGAATTAAGTCTAGCAGATCTGAAGCATCTCAATTCCAATTCCTATAAAGTTCTTGTTATTAAGTAAGTTTAAGGTCCAACCAGGCTCCAATCTTCGGATCTTACTTAGACTTGTTCATTTATCAACATAAATCCGAAAAATTCAAATGCTATGTACAATGCAGAATTTCTTTTTGTGATGCAATTGTCTAATTTTGAACTTTTTATGGATTTTGTTTAAAGATTTTGCAAATTTTTATGCAATTTTTTTGAAAAGGTTTTTGCAAATGTTTTTGGGATTTTTAATTTTGCAAAATTTTAAAGGTTTTTCAAAATAAAAATTTTGAGAAAAGAAATAGGTACATATATTTACACGGGAATGTGTCTTATCATTTACAAAAATTAGGGTCAAGGATTTACACGATGTATGTACATATTTGTAAAGAATTTTTATTTGCTTGAATTATGTACATAGTTCTCAAAATATTTTGAAAAAAATTGCAATCATTTTGAAAACTTTCTTTTGTAAAATAATTTGACAAATAGTTTTTACAAATATTTTATAAAATTTGAAAATCATTTTGCAAAGATTTTTCAAACAGTATGTATAGATTTTTCAAAATATTTTTGCAACCATTTTTCAAACCTATTACAAATAGATTTTCAAAACATTTTATTTCAAATAAAGAAAGAATTTTTACAAACAAAACATTTTTAGATTGAAAACATTTTGCAAAACTTTTTCCAAACAATTTTCCGAATCTTTTTCAAAGAGATTTCAAACATTTTGTAAAATATTTCTGCCCGATTTATTAATCATTTTATACAAAGAATTTTTATACAAGTGTTTTCTTTACAATTAATTAATCGTTGTTTAGCCATACTTGTTGAAAATACGAAAGTATGAGTTATGGATAAAGTATATGCGAAGTATATATGACCCTCTTTACTTAGCTTGAGCTATGTCCTCATATATCAGAGAGAAAAGGAGAAGACATAACTCGTACATAGTTTAAAAGCGCCTATACTACAACGACATAAAAACTGAAAGAATGAAGAAATAAATGAATGAGAAGTCAACCGTCCCCCTATACTGAGGATCAATTAATCCTAAGTGTAGCAGACTGTATTCTACATGTAAGGAGGGCCGAGGTGGGAATAAGAAAATCACAACTTGGTCTGTCTCCCTCTATACATAGGGTAATATATCCTTAAGTATAGACAGAAAATCAACAAGAGAGGAGACAATGAAGGGGACCAATAAAAATCGAATAAAAAGAAAAGTATGATGGGTGAATGTACGCATCACTCCCCCTATACTTAGGGTAAAAGATACCTAATTATAGGTAACTACAATAGTGATGAAACAGAACGAAGAAAGAACACTTGGCTCATCCACCCCCACTAAGGACAAAGTATGTCCTAAGTTAGGCAAACACACAGACTGAGGTGGATGAGAAAAAACCGTAGATGAAAGGAAGTAAATGAAAGCAGATATACAAAGAGGTGGATATATAGAGATCAAGAAGGTAGAAAGCAGACCTTCTTGCGTAATCACTATGAAATGGATCTGACAAGGTATAGATCGATGTTCAAATTGAAAAAGGCACGAACTGGTCGGTGGAAGTAATTTGTTCAAATTCAGCTTGGGGGTTTCAGCTAGGTCAAAACAAAAGGCATGAACTCATCAGTGGAAGTAGTAAGGTTAAGTTCGGCCTGGGAAGTCTCACAAATAATAAAATGAAAAGGAACGAACTTATCTATGGAAGTAATCATATCAAGTCCATCGTGTGAGGTCTCTATCAAGTCTGCCCTCCGCTTAAAGTGCCTATCGTTTAAATACTGCGAATGTCATCAATAGATTGCCACACACCAGAAGATGGAACTCCAAGGTCTATGCTTTCTGAGTATTCCTCATCATAGAGGAATCCTCAAGTCTCAGAATCATCCATCAAAAAGTAAACCTCTCTGATATCAACATCAAGGTTATAGTCCTCGGGGTTGGCTAACATAGATACACTCTCATCAGATGTAGGTCTCTGGTCAGTGGTGGGTACAGTGATTAACACAAGGCTTTCATCGGTAGAACGAAAATGAATCTCCAGATCCATAATCGATAATGACTCTCGCATAGGTGAGAAAGGGTTGTCCTAGGATGATTGGAGAGTGCTCCACAGGTATGGATGTCTCCATGGGCAATACAACAAAATTAATAATGAAGCTCATGCCCTGGATTTGAATGGTGATGTTTTCTAAAATACCCTTCGACCTCTTTATTGATCCATCAACAAATTGACAAATCATCCTGGTCTTCTTGAGAGGCCCTAAGTGAAGAGACTATACCAATGACAAGGGTATTATATTTATTGAAGCATCGTCGCCAAGGAGAGTGTGAATGTGAATAGTATGAAATGATGCATCTAACAAGAGGTGTAACAATGTTCCCTTTCCAGGTGTGTGAATGGTGAGTGATGGCGTGAGCAGTGGCCATGGTCAAAATGTGTCAATCAGATCTGTTCCTTTGCTTTCTCTTCTTGGGTTCAGGAGTAGATAATTGGGGCATTATCTAGCGAAATGGGGCCTCAATATCTCATGAATAGCTGCCAGCACTTCAGGTTCAGTCAACATTTATTAAATTGTGGATCTCCTCCATACAAGGAAGGAGATCGGAATCATCATCTACACAAGGATGACTAAGAGCAGTCTGTACAGTGTCATCCTTGGGGTCAAAGGTGGGAACTGGAGTGTGTATTTGTGTGGTCAATGGATCTGGCAAGGGTGACCTCTCCTCACAAACTGACTTGGCTAGGTGTTTCCCAAGTTCTTTTTATGTTTTTAAAATTCTCTCATTTTTTGTATTTTGGGCAATTGTAAGATCCCATGGGTGTACTCAAATGAATCCATGAAATCAGATGGTGAAGCGACACTGTGGCTCTTATTGAGGCTAGTGAGGTCATCTATCCTTGAATTCATGTGCTCCACTAACTGAGTCATGTTCTCAAGAGCGGTCTTTATGAGAGGTGACTCCAAGATCTCAGTATCAGGTGGGTGATATGGCGGGAAATATGTGGGTGGTGGTGGTGGGTATAACTCAAAATCCGATTCCTGAAATAGTGGATTAGATGGATATGCACAAAAAGAAGAATCATGAGCAAAGTCCTCCTAAAAAAATAGAGTGGACCGACTTGAGAGTACGAGGGATCCACAAGGTTCAGATAAAAATCACTCCAGCCGGCTATCTTCGAAACAAAAGAAAGGGATCGGTAGAACACGATAGTCAAATCAGGATATGCAAGAAAAAAGGCACAAATGCGCAAATAAGATCGAGTATGCACACAAACAAATACAATATACACAAAACAAACCCTTCAATTCACCAACTCGACATAATGATGGCCGTAAAAGTTTGATCTTTTTGTCTTTTCAATTTTAGAGTAAAGTGAATTTCACAAAGTTGTACAAATAGGTAGGTCTGGGATTGGTGTACTAATCCTTAGTGTGTATGTATCAAGTATAAAATGCACAATGAGGGGGTTACTCCTCAAGACAAGGATTTTTATTTTTTATTTGTAGGATCGAGTAATCTTAGAAGTCCCAATATTATTGGTTATCACCTTTTTGTATTTTTAGTAGGAATAAACGAACCTAACGAGGAGTCAATTCCTTTTAGATCCTATGTTGTCAAAATTAGAGGGAGAGAGTCTGAAGAGTAATGCGATGCGAAAATAATGATGAGTGCTAAGTAGAAATGCTCACCTTGCCTCCAGCTCTCTTCATGCAAGGATGCTAGGAAGAACTGAACACTATCTATATGCAATGTGACCGACAATAGTAATTGCTATTAACAAGAAGCACCAAATGCTAACTATCTAGACATGAGACCTAGGGTCCGATCTCAGAAGCTCATCGGTGCTTGCCATAGTGGGTTCTGCAAGCGCTATCTAGAGCTTCTCTCGACACACGGTCTCAAGTCTAAATAGTCAACAATTAGATTTGACTAAGTCCAAGCACGAATCTATAGGTAAAAGCAAATATAATTAGGGCTTCAGATCTTAATTTATCGAGCAAGAAAATCCTAATACTAGGGATTAATCACACAAAATGAATAAAAATAAAATCGTGAAATAAATAAAAGGAAAGGTGAAGAAAATGCGACAAAAACCGGCGAGGCCCCCAAGTGAACAATCACTCGGGCAGTGGACCACACGAAGTGTGAGAGTCTCGGAGAGTTCAAATTATTACAAGTATATGTCTCTCTCTCTCTCACTCAAATTACAAAATAAAATAAAATGCAATAAAGGACAAAAATCTCTGCCTTAAAAAATCCTCCAGCCTCCTTTGTCGCTTTCTCGTGTTGCCTAGGTCAGAAAAGCCGACTCTGCTTCACATGGGTGTGTAGGCCTCCTAGGAGAGATTTCTTAATCCTCAATCCCTCACAACAAATTCAAACAAGGAAGAGGGTTAGATAGTTCAAAAATAATATAAAATAAAATGAAAATAAATAAAGAAAAAATATAGACAAGTAGACAAGTAGAGAGGAACCAAAGAAACGAAGATACCCAATCTATATGGCATTTCTCCCCAGCAACGACATCATTTGCTGAAGAGGATTTTGTGATGATCGGCTAGTCGAACTCAATTAGCGTCGTTGTAGTTACCACTCACGAAACCTAACTTCAGACAACAATTAACCGAAAAATAAAATATGGCAACATAAATAAAAATGTGGAGTTAAAATTTATTATAGCTCTACAAATGTGTGTATAGGTGTAGGTACATGTAAAGTGTCGAATAAAGGGAGCAAACGTAATAGATTGTGCACATTAATGCAAAATTTGTCCTTTCGTCTTCTCTTTTATTATCTTTTTATGTGTGTTTTTAATTTTATATTTTTTATGGATTTTAATTTTTATATTTTCAATTATTTTTAATGTTATATTTTCTTTCTTTTTATATTTTTTGATTTTTATATTTTCTTTTACTTTTATTTATATAAAATAGGATATATATATATATAATTATATATAGAACATAAGATAATATATTTATCAATACCAAAAAAATAACCTAAAATTACAAAATAAAATATTTTTTTGTGTTTTATATAATTTTTTACTATTTTTGTGATTTACATATTTTGCTAATTTTTTACATATTTTTAAAGTAAAAAATATCCCAAAATAGGGATTAAATAAATAGGTCGAATTGTTTTGGAATTTGAAAATATTAAATAATGCCACAATTTTCCAATTTTTTAATTAATACTATATAAATAATTTCGGGACAGAATTAAATATTTTTGGGATTTTTGGTGATTTTTTATATTGTTATAGAGGATTTTGAAGTTTTTTAACTTTTAGTAATTTTCTTTTTCTCTTTTTAGTGGTTTTTGATCTGGAGTCACAAAATTATAAAATAAACAAAATATAATTTCCTTGGAATTTTTCAAAAAGGTTTTATATTTTTATGGGGTTTTTACTGCAAATAGAGAATTTCTGTGCTATTTTTTATTTTTAATAAATAGGAAAATTCCTAAAATGCAGAAATGATTATGTGAAATGAAAGTACATGCTAACAAACATGTAACCCTATTTTTTCATAATTTTTGGAGTACATATTATATTTTTTAAAAATAATATCATGCACTAAAATTAATGAACTAGCAAGGGCATTTTCACAATTAAAAATAAATACAAGGTGGTTTCTACAAAATACCCTAAGTTTTATAATTGCAATTAAAATTTTAAGTACTAAATGGAAATTACAAAACCAGTAGGGGATTTGATGCAAAATGGCCACCTCACGTGGGACCGCATGTGAGGTGATATGGCACAAACCCAAATACAATATCAATAAAGTCAGGGGTTCCTATGCAATTCTTACAAAAAGTTTTAAACTAATAAAATAGTTACATGAACAAAAACAAAAAATACAAAAATGGATGTGAATATTTTGCAATTTACCCTAAAGTGTGCTGGTGGACAGTCCTTATTCATTCACTTACCATTCATCGCTATACAAATAGTTGATACCTCTTTACGCCTGGACATCCAGGATCAGATCTCATGTCTGAGACTATAGTCCTGGCTTGCTATGATCCGACGTCTCTTGCTATTCGCGAAGAACCCGACTCGCTGGAGTGACTCGGAGGTGTTCTGGAAGAACATGTAAGAACTTCGATACTGGCTGCTTCGATCATTCCTCTCTCCTTTCTCTTGCGCTCCCAAGAGGTGCGGAGACAGGGAAAAGTTCACCAGAGTCGATCCGCAACTCCTAGTGGCATCAAAGAGATCCAGGCCCCATTGGTGGGGGCCTGGAAGCTAGGTCTACCTGGAGCTTGTTCCTCAACTTTGTCTAGGGCTCAGAGGCCCCCTTCCAACCGTACTTCCTTTGGGATAAAAGAAGAAGCTCATGCTACACTGGCTGAGCTTTTATTGGGCTAAATCAGTGGAGGAATGGGGGTAACGGAGAAGTCCGACAGAGGCGGGCAGATAGGACTTTGATTCACAGATCTTGGTTGATCCGGGGGGTTCTGAGGAGTCCGGGAGGGTGAGAAGGTGGGGATAAACGTGTGGGTGGTGGTCAGTCGAGGTGACATAGGAGGTTCACGGTGAAACAAGGGTGGCCAGAGCTCAAGAGCTCCGACGAGCGCTAAACTTAAACCAAAGCTAAACGACTAATTAAAACACTAAATAAGATGCATAAAATGAAACTAGAGCTAAACCTAACCTAAAAAAAGAAGGAAAATACCTCGAGCAACCGAGGGCTGCGAGATCAGACCTCAATGATGGCAGAGCGGTGGAGGTGGTGGTTTACACCATTCAAGACCTCCCTCCTTGATGCGAACCCATCCTTCATGTCTTGGTCACCAACATGAAGGTGTTTGATTGTATCCGAGGGGCTAAGGTGGCGTGAAATGGGAACCGAAGATCAAAACGGCGGGGAGGGTTCTTATGTACTATGGTGAAGGGGAGGTACTTGAGGTGGTAGAGCGTGCAATGGAAGAAGATAGGGAGAGGGAGATGCATCAGAGTGAATCATGGAAGATCCAGGAGTAGGGTGATGGAATTGATCGAAGGAGGATGTGAATGGCTGATGTGTGGTTATTGGGAGAAGTTGGGTCGGTCGTCAGAACTAACAAGAACCAGAGGTCGAACGTACAATTGAACCCATGTCAACGAATGGGAATCCTTGATCAGTCCACGTGAACCAATTATGAAAAAAAAGAACTGAAAAAGTTTTGTAAAATAAAAAATAATTAATAAACGAAGTAATTAAAGTTTGGTTATAAAATAAAAAATGTTTATAATTTCATTCCGATTTTTATTTATTTTTTGGATTAATTTATTATGAGTTACGTTTTACAAGTATAAGTATATGTATATTTACCTATAATTTATATGTTTTATTTTATTTATGTTTTATATTTTATTATTTTATACACTTATTTTATATTTTTTAACTTATTTAAATATATATATATATATATATTGATTTTATTTTTCTGATATAATATGTAAACTTAAATAAATATGCATACTTATTATATAGATATAAGTATAATATATTCATCTGTGTATTTTTATATTTATTTTATTTTGTTATATGTTTATGGTTTTATTTTCTTTTTATATTTTTATTAGAATATAAATAATATTTCCAATGGTACAAAAATATAAATAAAAGAATAATAGAACAATTTCCCCCTTTTATTTTATATAATAGGAGTCCAAAACCCAACTTTTGCATCTTAACTCTAAATTGAGTGAATCCACCTTCATTAAATATCTTATTAAACATTATATACAATTAAAGTGATTTTGATGCATTTTAAGTTCATATGGAGAAGATATGGGTCTGAGAAATTTAGGTTTTGAAATCTTATTTAGAGTATAAAATATACACTATATATTATTTTTGTGTAAAATAAATTTTGTAATTTCTATATATTTTTGTCTACAACTTTCATGTACAAAGTTTCTTTTTTTGAGGTATAAATACTAAAGAATAAAATAGGTCCCAAAAGTGAATTATTGAAGGGAAAAAATTAGGATTTTTATTGAATTTTTTACCCTTATCTCCCCCTACTTTATTCCTTGTCGACCAAGTCATCAAGATGTCTAGATCTCAGCGTTTAGGATCATAAAATACCTTTGGCATTTTATTTATTTTATTTTATTTTTCTTTTTCTTTATTTTGACTTCAAACAATGTATTTTATACATTATTACACAATAAATATTGAATGTTAATTTATAGAAAATAATGGTATTTACATGCATTTAGCTAGGGTTTAAAGGTCAAAATGAAAGAATAAAGGTGATGAAATAAAGATTCATCACACACTTGCTCCATTTTTCATTTTATTAGTTTTCATTTCTTCTTGCCCTGCTCATTTTGAGCCTTCCACTGTTCCCCTCTTCATTTCATCTATTGTTTATTACCGTATTACCTTCCTCATCTAATCTGTTGCTATCCAATATGTCATCTCATGGATGGTTTAGTCAGGTCCCTACTGACACCTACATCAATTCCATGGGCTTTACATCTTCTATAATTCGAGGCGATTCCCGAGAACTCGGTTCAGATCTTGCAAATCGATCTCCAAACTACTCGACTTCTTCCTCTATTCAAATAAACCAAGATCACTCTTGTACTGCCATTCACTCCTTGTGGATGGAGATTGATTTCAGTTCATATCAAATACTCCATTCACATACATCTGGAATTGACCCTAATTCTAGATCATCCATTCCAGTTGCTGCCATAGCTTGCTAGACTGAGCGGGGTGCCTTTCCATGTAAAGATCAAGAGACAACACTGGACCCTATTCAAATCAATTCCTTTGAGTCTGAATTAGAGATGGCTCCTCTAGGGAAAGGAAAGGGACCAAACCAGCCAGATCAGGGACATCCGGATCAGAACACTATAAATTGCACAATTGCTCGCATTGATTTAGTCTATCCAGCATCGACTGACAGAGTAGGCACTTGACCAAGTCGCTTTCCAAGAAATATTGAATGATCTAAGGAGAGAGAGAGAGAGAGAGAGAACAAAGGAGGAGGAGTAAATGATGATGAACAGCATGGAGGGTCTGTTGATGAGCAAAGGAGAGAGGCTCACAAGCCTACTCTCAAAGAAACTTACAATCTTAGCATTGGCTAGATGATAGAGTAGATAAAGATCCATGTAGTCCACAGACATTTTGAATTGAAGCCTCAGTTTCTGGCTCTTCTTTCCTCCTTCCACTGGAAAACTAATGAAGAGCCCTATATCCATCTTCAACATTTCTCTCGCATCTACCGCACCACTGATGAATCTCAATTTCATCACCTTTATTCTATAATTTTGGCCTTAAAAACCCTAGCTAATGCATGTAAATAGTCTTATTTTGGACAAATTAGCATTCATTCTTTATTCCATTTATTATGTATAAAATAATATTTTTAATGCCAAATTATAGAATAAAGAAAAAAAGAAAAAGAATACAATACCAAAGGCCCTAAACCCCGACACCTAGGCATATCGATGACTAGGTCGTCAAGGAATGAAGTAGGAGGAGATAAGGGCCAAAAATCACCAATAATTTCCATTCTTTTATTAATCATTTATTCATTTTCGGGACCTATTCTATTTTCCACTTTTTATACCTCAAATATAGAAAATTTATACATGAAAGTTGCAGATGATAATATATAGAAAAATACAAAATTGATTTCATATAAAAATAATATATAGTGTACTTTTTTATAGTCTAAATACAAAAATCCCAACTTCCCATACCCATATATCTCAAATAAAAACTCAAAATGTATCAAAATCAATTTTGATTGTATATAACTTTTAATAAGCTATTTTATGATGGTGGTTTCATATTGTTTGGAGTTATGATGTGAAAGTTAGGTTTTGAACCCCTATTGTACAATATACTCGAATAAAATATTCATTTTATTTATTCTTTATTATATTTATAATTATATTTTTTATAATTATTATTTATAATATATGTATATATTAAAACTAGAATAAAATAATGAATAAAATACAAATTAAAATAAGTCTATATCAATATATAAACAAAATACCTATACATATACCAATAAAATAAATATACATCTATGTATATAAAAATATGTTGTAATTATATAAAATAAGAGAATAAAATAATAAAATAAAAAATAAAAAATAAAAAATAAAAATAAAACAATCAAAACATAGGTAAATATACCTATAAATAAAACCCTAGGGCTGCCCCCTGGGAGTAGCCAACTTGGCTACTCCCACCCCTATTTTTCTCTCATTTTTTTATTTTTTTGGAAAATAAAAATTTGTATATTCATCACTATATCCCTCTAACATTCTCTTAAAATTTCATTAGAAACAGAGACTCCTAGACCCTCCATCCAGACGTCATTTTTTTAACGATCGCATGATTTTTTAAATCGACCCTGTTTGGATGGAGGCCGTAGGAGTCTCTGTTTCTGACGAAATTTTAATAGAATGTTAGAGGAATATAATGATGAATTTACAAATTTTTATTTTCTAAAGAAATAAAAAATGAGGGAAAAATAGGGGTGGGAGTAGCTAACTTGGCTACTCCCAGGGGGCAGCCCCATTTAACCCTAAAATAAATATACATGTTTAAGTAAGTGTAGATATTATATCATAAAAAAATAAAAATATATCTATGTATATAAAAATATGTTGTGATTATATAAAATAAAGAGAATAATATAATAAAAATTAAAAATAAAAAATAAAATAAAACAATCAAAACATAGGTAAATATACCTATAAATAAAAACCTAGAAATTAACTTGTAATAAAATCCCTTGAAAATATAAATAAAAATCATAATAAAAAAATGTAGAAAATAATAAATATTTTATGGTATAACTTTAATTTAATAATCGTTTATTATTTATTAATTAATTTAGAAATAATTCTAGGGCGTATTATTCTGGTTGGTCCATGTGGACCAACCAGATTGCCCCGCAAGTTGACTTCGGTCAACTCCTATGACCTACTCCTGTAGCGTACCACGTATGACTTCCTCCATCTCTTCTCGGATTTCTACCCATCGATTAGTCACTCGAGGACAAGTAGACTCTTCACAAGAAATCTTCCTCGTACCTCCAAGATCCACACTGAGCCTTTTCCTAGGGAAGAACATCATCAATGCACCCGTGATCTACCCTCGAATATTGCTCCATACATTCCCTGTACAAAAACCTCATTCTCCTCCATTCTTTTGGTTCACCTTCCACCTATTTTCCGCCCATTGAAGGGCCTCGATGGTATTCGGACTTGTGACAGGAGCCGAGTGCCGTCCTTTGCCGCGAGGAAGGATAGCATAGCTGGTGCATCCCATCACCTTCGGCCATCTGGCCATCGAGGTTTTGATTCCTGGCCTCCAGCTAATCGAGGTTAGCTTTTCTATGTTCTTTAGATAGTTATAGACTTTGGCGTTCATTTTTCGCTTTTATTTTGTCTTTCAATTACGTTTGCAGCGTAGTTTTAGGTCCTAAATCGTCGTCGCTGCTCTAGAGCTCCGGCCACCTTTGAACACCACCCTTTCCACCTCAACCGACCACCCAATAAAAGCCAGGACTTTTCGCCCTCTTCTTCTTGTGTTGTTGCACGCCTTTATAGGTCCTAGAGAGTGCATCTGAGCACTGCTGGAGGTCCACATTCAACTCCAGGCACCTTGAAGGTTCAATGCTCTACCGATGAGCCCCGAACCCTTTTGGGAGCTCCTTCTGCTGCGGATCAGCCCCACAAATAGATAGAGCATTCCAACAATCTAGTAGGAGGTCAGAGGGACAAGATTCAATTGATCAAATGAGTTCCAGGTTCCAGTTATTCCCTGTTCTTCCAGGGGACTCCTTCGCCATTCGATCAAGAGTCGAGTTCCAGGTCTTGCAAGCACTGTCTAATAACACGAAGAATAAAGATCAGTTAAGGAGGAAAATAAATCATGAAGTCATTGTCCCTAATAGATCAACTCGGTCAATCAAGAAAATAAAAACCATTCAAGCCAAAAGATAAAGCAATCAAGCACACAAAATGTAAGCGATCTTCGCTATTATTTTTACCCGGTATAGCAACTAGGGTCGAACACAAGGAGAACGAGAAAACCTACAAATAGTCAAATTTCAGAAATAAAACAAAACAAAATTTTAGTGGTTTTTAATTTTGTAAATTTTTAGTTTTTGAATTAAAAGACAAAATCAAGCAAACAGAAACAAGTCACACAATTAAGCTTTTTTAATTTTATTTAAGGCTAGAAGTACTCAAAAATTAAGATAAAAATGTTTTTGGATTTTTGAAATTTTCGAGTGTTTTTGGTAATTTTCTGGGATTTTTCTGATGTTTTTATGATTTTATAAAAATCAAACAATGGAGAAAACTACAAACAGTGCCCAGCCAAGAATAAATAGCAAATTAAAATTACTCAAAGTGCCCTAAAGTCTTGGGAGGTAATTTTATGATGAACTAGATATAAAAACCAAAAAATAGGAATTGAAATGACAATTTTTTTAAATTTTCTGGAATTTTTATGATTTTTATAAGTTTTTAAGTCTTTTGAATTTTTAGGGTTATATGATGATTTTTAAAATACAACTGCTACTGAAGACAAAGCACACAAAAACACACAAGCACAAATTTTTATAGAAATTTTAAGGCAATTTTTCAAATTTTTATAGACAAAACACTTTTTAGAGGGTTTTATTGTTCAAAAATAATAAATGCAACAAAATTAACCATAAAAATCACCAAAAATACTACACATAAACAGGGAATTGTTTAGCTTAATTTAGCATTTATTAGATTAAATAAAAGACATGCAGCTCACAGGGGCCTACTTGCAATTAAAATCAAATGTTGGGCTAAATAATAATAGAGATATAAAGTGCAGGGCCCGAGTTGCAAAAATCCCAAATAAACATACGCACGTGACGTGATCAATACACACAGGGGTACAACTGCAATTCTCAAAACTTATATTTTAACCAATAGCCAGCAGAGAGTTTAGGGCCCGACATCAAATAACCCAATAAAACATGTGTGATCGTACATGACTATAACTTAGTGGGACTAAAATGCAAATATTAAAAAATGCAAGGGTCCGACTGCAAATTACCTGAAGTAAATAAACTGCAACAAATATTTATAGGACTCAAAAGTAAATACAAAACAATGAAGGGCCTAAGTGCAAATTACCCTTTACTAAAGCACGATCCAACATTCAGGAGCGATCCTCTTAAAGGTGGACGGTCTGGATCGAGAGACACCCTTTGGACGATCGACGACTGATGGTGGATCCTCAGATGGATCTAACGGTCCAGGCCCCTCGAGACTGGACAGTGACGATTAGACTTGGGAGAAGCCTGGATCTGACGGTCAGGAAGATGCCTGGAGGAACCAGCTAAGAACTCGCCTCCGACGAGTTTCGACCGACCAATACGCGCGGCAGGAGCATTTTCCGGAGCTGCTCTGATGGGGGAAATGCTGCTGAGGTCCGTCCGCAGCTGTGGAGTTGCTCAGAAGGGGTCAAGACCGCTGAATCGATCCCATCGAAGCATGGCGACCTGGAGCTACTGTGCCTGGATGGTTCGACCTCCAGATGAGGTCCTTTGACGTGCTAACTTGCACAGCTAAACAAAAGGGTCAAGGGCAAAGTGCCTTGACCTGTTAAACCATGAAATGGAAGGAGAGCGGCTCTATGCATGGCTCTCCGCCGAAGCGACGGAGCAGGAGGGCCGAGGTCTCATTCCTGGGTGAAGCGAGATGGATAGATGGGTGGAGAAGGTGGAGGGAAGTCTGGTGAAGGTGGTCTGGATCTCGGAATGGAAAGGGGATGCTCCGGCCAAGGTGACCAGAGCTGGGAATGGAAGCTCTGCTACAAATATAAAGCCCGAATAAAATGCAGTAATCCTACGAAACTAATGTACCTGGTGGATGAAATCATCTAGATTGGAGGTTGGAGACCTCCGGGGGTTATGGCCTCGATGGGTCGATGGGCCCAGAGGCTTGGCACACCTCGCGGTGGAGCATGGCAGAGGAAACGTCGGATCTAGGGCTACGTAGCTCACACACCTCTCTGCACGAAGCCCCTCATGTGCTGTCACTCACATAAGGTCGACGGAGCTCATCAGACGAGGAGTGGCCACCAAAGATGCGGAAGAAGGATCTGCTCCAGGAGTCTTTATAGGTCGGCCGGTTCGGGGAAGATGGAGTCGGAGCACGCGAACCGAGGAGTAGATCCATAGGATTGTCATTGGGCGTGAGTCTGGGATCCACCCTCTCTAATTGAAGCCCTTGATCGAAGCAAGACTCAACGAATCGGGTCGAGAAAAATCGGCAAAGATGGAGCTGACCCGGTCCAAGAGGAGAAGGCATCAGAGGGGGTTAGTTGACTGTGGTCAACATCACTGAGGTGGACCTATCAGAATAGGACAAGATAAGCTAGAAGACAAAATAGGAAAAAAATAAAGATAATTAAGTAAAAACAATAAATGAATTTAAGTTAAAAGTGTATAAAATAAAAAATGTTTATTATTTTTCAAAGTATTTTTATGTGATTTTTAATAATTTTTATGAAAAATAAATTAATGTACATACAATGTATTGTATTATATACATGTATAATATACCTATGTATTATGTCCAAGTATTTTTATTTTATTATTTTTATATAAATAATCATATTTTATATTTTATTTATTTACAAGGTAATTTTAGGAGTATAAAATAATTTTTATTTTATTTTTATAAATTATTTAATGATATAGAATAAATAGTGTATGTAAGATAAACATGCGTATTTTGTACAATGGATGGACGGTTTTATTTTTGTTTTTATTTTATTTTATTTTTCTGTTTTTATTTAATTTTATATTTATTTTTAAGAATATATACAAGGTTGTAAAATAATGTTATTAATTTTATTTTGTTAAAAATAGGTATGTATAAATATATACAATTCCAAGTGGACCCTATCTCTCTACTCATTTTATTTTGCGTTTAGGTCAAGGCTTGACCTTCTCTTGGGGTTCGGGTCCCTCAGTATTTATTCTAAATACTTCATTCCTTTTTATTTTCTTTTATTCTTTTATTTTTCCACAAAAACATGCTAATTATGCACTTTTAACAAGAACATGCAATTTGCTAAATTATTGCATTTATAGATATTTACATGATGCTTTGCCAAGAAAAATAGCTAAAATAAAAGAATAAAGATTGAGAATCAGAGATTCATCACTCTCTGATCTAGCTTTGCCAGAACATTCATATCCATGCTTGGATCTAATACAAGCCGTTGGACATTGAAGGGGCATCGCGTGTTGGGGTGGTGCCACGCGTTTAAGTGGGTGGCCTTCTGTCGTCCGATCTTCTGCCCTTTGGGGTAATTGCATATTTGGCCCCCAATTTTTGTTGATTTTATATTTAGTTTTGTAATATTTATAATTAGTTTAAAACTTTTTGGAACATTTGCATTGGAACCCCGAACTTTCTTGTAATTACTATTTGGTCCTTTGCTAGCTTAATATTTTTTATGTGTTTTATAATTTTTAAAAATATCAATTATGCTCCAAAATTCATGCAAAAATAGGATTAAGCTCCTGTTGCATTATACTTTCGTGCCATATTTTTATTTTTGCAATTTAGGGCCTTTGAGTATTTATTAAAAATTAAATAGAGCACAAAAAGTCCCTGCTTAGCTTAAAAATCCAAAAAATATAAAACCATGTTGAAAAATTCCCAAAAAAATATATTATGTTTATTTATGTATTTTTAACCTTCAGACCAAAAATTACTAAAAATAGAAAAAGAAAACTCTTAAAAAGCCCCAAAATCCCTTATAAAAATCTAAAAAAATATAAAAAAATCCCCAAAATTATATTTTCTATTTTATAAGTTTCTTTATATTAGTTACCTATTGAAATGGATTTGAAGAATTTTGGGATTAATTTGCTATTTTTATAGTTTATTTCAATTTGGATATTTATTAAATCCCTGATTTGGGGTATTTTTGACTTTAAAAATATATAAAAGTTAGCAAAATCACTAAAAATCACAAAAATTGTAAAAAATAATTTAAAATCCAAAAAATTTTAATTATGTAATTTTTTAGTTATTTTAAGTTATATTTATATCTATATTATGCTATAATGTATATATAATTTTAGATATTATTTTATTAGATAATCAAATATATATAAAAGAAAAATATAAAAATATAGAATTAAAAACAAAATATCAAAAAATAAAAATATAAAAAAAATATAAAATGAAAATCCACAGAATAATAAAAAAATAGACAATAAGAAGCGAAACTCCTTTTTGCACCTCATTGCTTAATCTATCCATTCTGCTCCCTTTGTTCGACCTCTACACGTTCTTGCACCTATAGATATCCTTGTTGGAGAGTTATACTAAATTTTAACTCCACATCTATTTTCCTTTTTACTGCTTAATTATTATTGTGGGTTAATTTTTTGTTTGAATCGGTATTTCATGAGCAATTGCTTCAGTGACATTGTAGTTCTCACCTTGTGTAGACTACTTTAGCCCTCGCAAAATCCCTTTCAATAAATGGCACCGTTGCCGGGGAGCGACTGTGCATATATTGATTTTAGTTGATTGTGCCTTCTAGTCTCTATCTTCTTTTTATTTCATCTTGATATTATTGTTGAATTGTGTAATCACCTCTCCTTGTTAATTCTGTTATGGGGTACCGCGAATCGCAGGAGGCTCTTCTAGGAGTGCCTGTGCACCCACGTGAAGCCAAGATGGCTTTTTGACCTAGTTGTTAGAAGGAAGAATCAAAGGAAACTTGGAGGATTTTTGAAGACAGTATGTGCATTTATTTTATTTAGGTCATTTGTAATTTGAAGTGAGAGAAATAGACTATTTAAATTGTAATAATTCAGGAATCTCTAGACACTCAACCCACTTCACGAGGTCTAGTACTTGAGTGATTGTTCCCTTGGGGGCCTCGTCGGTTTTCTCGCATTTTTCATCACTTTATTTTTCTTTGATTTTCGATTTCATTTTATTTATTTTGTGTGATTGAGACCTTGCATAGGATTTCTTATTGATTGATAAGGCCAAACACCTAATTACCATTGCATGCACATATAGTCCAATTTTGACTTTGTCAAATTTTGAAGTGCTATTTATTTAGACTTGAGACCGTGTGCCGAGAGAGGTTGCATACAATGCATGCATGACCCATTGTAGCAGGCACCGAGTGGCATCTAAGATCAGACCTTGGTATCATTTCCAGATAATTAGCATATTGTTATTCATGCTAATAGTATATTCTCATCTAGGGTGATTTCAACGGCTTGTATTTGCATATAGTTAGGTTTCAATTATGCTTGAAATCCATGCATGTAGAGATCTGGAGGCAAGGTGAGCATTTACGCTTTAGCATGCATACATGATTTGTCACTTGCATTGCTTTTCCCGACTCTCTCCATCTGATTTTGACTATCTAGGTGCTAAAAAGAATTGATCCCTCATTAGGTCGTGCATTCTTATTAAAAATCCAAAAAAATGATAACAAATAAAATTGGGACTGTTAAGATTACTTGACCCTAAAATCGATCAAAAAGGAAAAATCTTTGTCTTGGGGCGAGTAATCCCCTCATTGTATTCATTTTAGATTGACCACGTACACACTAAAGAATAGTGCCAACATTCCAGGGACCTAAGTGTTTGTATAATTTTGTAATTCTTACCTAACTCTAAAGACTGAAAAGATAAAAGACCATACTTTTGCGGTCCTAACTGAGTTGAGTAGGTGAATTGAGGGGTTGTGTTTGTCTTGTATATATTGTTTGTGATTGATTGTGTGTATACTCGATCCTTCTGTGCATTTGCACATTTTTCTTTATATTTCTCGATTCAACTAACATGTTCTCCCAATCATTTTCTCTTGCTTTGTTGGTAGTCGACTGGAGTGATTTTCATCTGACCTATACTGATCCCGTACCCTCCAGTCGATCCACCTCCCTTTTTTGAGGAGGAATTTCTTTCTGACTTTTGTACATATCCACCTCAGCCACAATATCAAGACTCGGAATTATATCCACCACTATCCTCACATTATCCACCTTCACATCCATCAGAGACTGGCATGTTGGAGTCACCTCTCATGGACATCGCACTTGAGTACATGGCACGATTAATGGAGAATATGAATTCGAGGATTGACGATCTTACTAGTTTGAATAAGAGCCAGAATGCCACTCCAGTATTTAAGGATATGGATTCACTTGAGGATGATCTCATATCTTGCAATCGCCAAAAATGCTAAAAAATAAAAAATTTAAAACACAAAAATATTTTGGGAGATGCATTATTGATTCATCTTGCGAAGAGAGGGCCCGCCTGCCAGATCCCATACCCCACACATTCACTCACCCCATGTCCCACCTTAGACCCTAAGGATGACACCTTACAGACTGCTCTTAGTCATCCTTGTGTAGATGATGATTCTGATTTCCTCCCTTGGATGGAGGAGGTCCAAAAATTAAAAAAATTTGACTGAACCTGAAGTGGTGGCAGCTATTCACGAGATTATTGAGGACCCTCTACACCAGGACATGACTCATTTATCTGCTCCACAACACAAGAAGAGAAAGTGAAGGAGCAGATCGGAGCGACATGTTTTGACCATGGCCACTGCCCACACCATCACACACCATCCTTCTTCTAGGAAAGGGAACACTGTCACATCCCTTGTGAGTTGCATCAACTCTAACCATTCATGTGACAAGACTCTCCTTGATGGTGACGCATCGATTAATATAATACCCTTCTCATTGGTGCAATCTATTCTTCTTGGACCTCTCAAGAAAATCAAGATGATTGTTCAGTTTGCTGATGGATCAATAAAAAGGCCGAAGGGTATTCTTGAAAACGTCGTCATCCACATTTAGGGTATGAGATTCACTACAGACTTTTTTGCATTGCTCATGGAGTCCTGTGGAGCGCTCTCCATTCATCTTGGGATGGTCTTTCCTCACCTCTGCGAGGGCCATTATTGATTATGGATCTGGAGAGATTCACTTCTGTTATGATATCGGGAGCGATGTGTTGATCACCACTTCTACCACTTACCAAAGACCAACATCCCATAAGAGTGTGCCCATGTTTGCTGATCCTGAGGACTATGATCTATCTACCGATATCAGAGAGGTTTGCTTTTTGACTGATGATGAGACTCGAGAATTCCTCTGCAGGGAGGATGACTCAGAAAGCATAGACCTTGGAGTTTCCTCTTCCTGTGATGAGTGATGCGTTGATGTCATCCACGAGATTTACACTATTAATACATTTAAGCAGAGGGTGGATTTAGATGAGACTACAAAGGGTGAATATAATGTCATTGCTTTTATCAAGAAATCCGAGCCTTTTAGTTATATTAATGATCCTGTTGAGACATTAGAGGATGATCAGGACCTTCCTACTTCCACAGATGAGTTCGTCCCCTTTTTTTGACCTAGCATAGACTCGTCAGGTTGGACTTTACTTGTCTACTTCCATTGATGATTTAATCCTTCTCATTTTGATATCTGTGAGACTTCATACGACGGACCTGACCTGACTACTTCCATGGATGAGTTCATCCCTTTTCATTTTAACCTAGCTAAGACACCCAAGGCTGAACCAAACCACACTATTTCCACTGCCCAACATGCGCCTTTCTGCTTTGAGACCACTGAGGATCTTCACCCGGTCGATCCTGATATGGTTGTGTCTTTTGATGACCCTGATATCGACCCGCACCTTGTCGGATCCATTCCTCAGCGGTCTCGTAAGAAGGTTCGCTTTTACCTTCTTGACCTTTGTACATTTGCATTCATTTTTCTCCATCTATCCGCCGTATGGCTCATCCACCCCATTTTCGTGTGTGCCTTGCTTAAGATGTACTTTGTCCTAAGTATAGGGGGGTACGAGCCGAGTCTTCTTTCTTCGTTCCATTTCATCACTCTTATTGTTACCTATACTTAGGGCTCTTTTACCCTAAGTATAGGGGGAGTGATTGAAAAGCGAAATGGCGAGAGCCGCTAAATAGTGGTCTGACAAGTCAGACTCACTGTCGCTGATGCGACTGCTCGAACCTCTTCGTTTGTCAACAATTAACCCACACAATCAATTAAACAATTAATAGCAAGGATTAAAATTTATTATACCCTACTAAAAATGTACAGTGGCAAGCAAGTAGGGGTCGAACACAAGAAACAAGGGTGCAGAGTATAGATGAAAATCCAAACCTAGGTCTAATAAACCACTTAGCCAAACTAATTTTTTCTGTGGGTTTTTAATTTTTATTTTTTTTATTTTAATTTAATTTTTAATTTTTTATTTTGATTTTTAATTTCCTGATTTTTTTAATATATATTATATATATATATATATATATTTTTCTTTTTTCAATAATGGAAAATAAAGACCATGTAATAAAAGGAAAGATCAAGTATTTATAAAATTATGCAAAAATAACCAAAAATTCAGAAATAAAATGTTTTTGATATTTTTAGGATTTTTTACTGTTTTTGTGATTTTGGGTATTTTTCAAAGTGTTTTTGGTATTTTTAAATGCTGAAATGAAAGAAAAAAGTGAAATAGGTACTGGCTGGGAGTAAAATGCAAATTAAAAATAAGAAACAGGCACAAAAATTTTCCAAACTATTTTTCAAATAAAGTCAATAAAATATGGAACAAACGGGAGTTGAGTTTAGATTTTTTGAGTTTTCCTTGATTTTATATATTTTTTTGAAGTTTTTGGGTCTTTTTGAATTTTTAGGGTTTTTCTTTTGAGATTTTTAGTAATTTTTGGACTGAAAATCAAGTAGGTCAAAACACACAACAGAGAATATTTTTGGAAGTTTTTAAGACTTTTAATTTTTTTTGGTATTTTCTAAGCTAGACAGTGCTGAAACAACATGTTTTTGATTTTTAATAAATATAAAAATACAATAAATATAAAAACTAAAAATATGACATAAAAGTAGAAGCAAACAGGAGCTACCTATTTTTTGAGAATTTTTGGCAATTAAGTGAGGCGTGAAATAAATAGATTAAGCATACAAAAATCCTAAGCCTAGCAGGGGTATAAATGTAATTATAGAAACATCCAGGGGCTCAGATGCAAATTTCACCAAAAAGGCACGCGCACAACACGTGATATATCATTCACAGGGGCATATTTGTAAATATCAAAAGCCGGCAGGGCATACATGCAATTAACCCACAAACATATTTAAATAACCACGCATAGGGGTATAACTGCAAATACTAAAAAGTTCAGGATAAATAGTGCAAAATGCCCAAAAAGCACGTGCCTCAGTCACGTGAGGTGACGTGGCATGGACCTAAGTGCAAATAGTGAAAATGTGAGGGCCTAAGTGCAAATATTACAAAACTTTTTAAACTTCAGACGAAAGTTTTTAGACTAAAAAGTAAATACAAAAAGTCGTGGCTTGAAGATGCAAAATACCCACGGGCTCGATCGTGCGGCCGATGGAGTTTCACTAATCCACATGGCGCGCATCTGACAGTGTGTACCCCTTCGTTCTGGATGGCTGAGATCAGCTCTTCAATGGACGATCGGACGGCTGGGGATACTGGATGATCGGACGGCGTACGTGGCTTCTGGAGATGGCCTATGATCCAACGGCAGGGGGAGGTTCACAAAGAACACCTCCCCAGTGAGCTTCGATCGGCGATTGCGGCCGACACACGGCCGCTTCGGCCCCCGGATCAAGGGCAGAAGGATCCTGGAGCCCTTCCGCGTCTGATGGTGGCCTCCGGCGAAGCGGAGGCGGCGTGGAGTGGTCGGACGGGGAAGGCAACCTGGGCGGCTGTTCCTGGAGCTATCGATGGTCGAGGGAGCCTCCTCTTGGGCTCGGACCTGCAAATTTAGATGCGCAAAACCCAGGCGAGCAAAAATGCTGGTTCCGACGGGTCAAATGTGGCGAAAGGTTGTTCGGGCGAAGAGCTCCGGCGAGCAGCGGAGAGGGAAGCTCGGTCGACTCGATCTGAGCGAGATCGAGGTGAATGGAGGGGTGCTGCGTGATGACTGAGCGAAGGGGAAGGGAATGGAGGTGGTCTCGGCGGCGATAGATGACTGGAGTGGCCGGAAACTAGGGGTGGAGCTCAGCTCCGCCGTGGCTTCGATCGAGGATACACGGCGACTCACGCGAACACAATGAAAACTGCTGCCGGGCTACGCTAACCTACGCTAAGGCTACAAGAAAACAAAAAGAAAAGGGGAAGAAGCTCACTAGAGACGTCGGGCTGCGAGGCGCGGCGGAGCTCCGGCGAAGGGTCGAATCGCTTCGATTCTACACCAAATACCTCGAACCCAGGCTCGATTCGATGCCTGCTGTCACCAGGAGTACGAAGGGCTAGGGGTTTGAGGGTGAAAATGGCGGAAGAAGGATTAGATTTGAATCGAAGTTCGGGGTGCTCTTTTGAAGGGCTGACGGACGGTGGGGGAAGAACGAGGTCCAGCTGTGGCTACAGTGGCCCTTCGACCAAGGTTACGCAAGGGCGGGCATGCCCATGGATCGAGGATCAAAAGTCACGAAGAGCCTATCATGAGTTGATGCAAGATGGAGCCTCGAAAAAATGGAGAAAAGGGGTCAAACGCGACTCTGACAAGGGCTGCAGGGCTAGGATGACCAGTTGACCGAAGTCAACTGGGGCTGAAACCTTGTTGGTCCACGTGGACCAACCAGGAAAAATCCCTGAATATTATTTTGTTAATTCATTTAAAAATAGAAATAAGCTGAATTAAATAATAATTATAAAATGAAAAATATTCGTTATTTTATGTAGTATTTTATTATGATTTTTAATTATTTTTATGAGGCCTATATTTACAAGTTCACTTTTTAGCCATTTATAGGTATAATACCTATATATTTTAGTATTTTATTTTTATTCTGTGTATTTTATTTTTATTGTTTTTATTTAGTATTTTATAAAATTATAAAATATTTTTATTTACACAAATATATTTTTATCTTATTTTTCTGATATGTTTTGTATATTTAGTAAATTATAAGAGTATGTTATATAGGTATGAGTATAGGTATTATACCTGTATGATCTATACTTGTTGATTTTGATTTTGTATTTTCTTTGCATTTTTATTCTAATTTTAATGTACATAATTATTATAAGTAGTATCTACAACATTATAAAAATATAAAAATATAAAAATATAAAAATAATGAATAATTAATAAATTGAATATTTTATTCTGTAAACTTATACAAGGTGGGTCCAAACTCAACTTTCAAACCGTAGCTCTGCCAAATGCGAAACCACCACCATTAAATAGATCATTTTATTCTATATACAATTAAAGGTGAGTTTGTTGCATTTGGAGTTGTCAGCTGTGAGATACGGGTCTGGGAAGTTGGGATTCTGGATTTTTATTCAGACCATAACTTTTTATCTGTGCATTATTTTTCTGTGAAATCAATTTTGTATTTTTCTTTATTTAATTATCTACAACTTTCATGTACAAAGTTTCTTTATTTGATGTATAAAAAGTGGAACCAAAAATAGGTCCCAAAATGAATAAATAATGAATTAATAAATATAGGTATTTGGCCCTTATCTCCCCCTACTTTATTCCTGGTCGACCTATTCATCAAGATGCCTAGGTCTCAAAGTTTCGGGTCATAAAATATTTACAATATTTTATTCTTTTTCTTTTCTTTTATTTATTCTATAATTTTGGCTTTTAAAAACCACATTTTATACACTATTTACACCTATGTGCATGAATGCTAAAATGCAGGAATTAAGGCTATTTATGGGCATTTGCCAGGGTTTTTGAGGCCAAAATGATAGAATAAAGATGATGAAATGTGGATTCATCATCCCCCTATACTTTACTTTTGCTACTCCCTAGCAAACACTTATGCAATAAGTGCAGAAAAGAAAAACAAAGAAAAGAAAAAGAAGAAGGTGGACTAAGTGTAATTATCAAACTTGTCTTGACAAAATCAAAGTTTGGAGCTTAAGTCAGACCTTTGGAATTTTAGTGCGGGCAGAACCTTATTGGGAACCGAATTTGAAATCCAACAGTCCCTGAGAATCCCAAAACTCTGTCCAAGTCTCCTCAATAGCCAGGTCAGAAATATCTCAACTCATACGCAAACCCTTACGACTATGAATCTGACTCGTACAGTGTAAGTGATGGTGGCTCTCCTCAACTAGAATGACAAAGAAACTGACTTCTCCAGTATGACAACCCAATGATTCCCCAATCCAACAACTCCATCCTCGAGGAGTGGGGTATTCCCTTCTAAGTTCAAGTGGCAACCAGCTCAAGAGGAGGGGGTGAAGAGAAGAATGGACGGTAGCCAGTGTAGCTACCTATCCTTGGATGCAATACCAGTGTAGTCAAGTCATCCTGCTGCAGGCTCACATGATATGACTTTGGAACTCAAGCTTGCTTATTGACTTTACAACATTTGTACATACTTGCATGCTTTTTATTTTTGTACATGCCTGAACATTTTTTTTTTGAATACTATATACAGCAGCATTTACATAAGGAGTTTTTCCTCTCGAGCAAGTAGACTATCCCTCTTTTGAAGCTTTATCGCAACCCACAGCCTCCTGTCTTTAGACTTCCTAATCACTGGACGGGTTGGGGTGCACTTCCCTCCCTAGAGGAGGACAAATGTTTCCACTTGTGTGCGTCTCATACCGGCAAATCCAATCCCCTCACCACTTCAACTGAGTCGAGCCATGTGAAAGGTGCAGGTGTCCAAGTTAGGTCATTATCAACAAGAGTCGTGCGTATGCTCCGAAATACTCGACTTAGGCCGTCAAGAATCCATTGAACCAAGTCTCGTGATCCTCAAAGAATTAAGTCGACTAGACCTGAAGTACCTCAAACCCAGTTCCTATAAGGTTCCTGTTATTAGGTAGATTTTAAGGTCCAATCAAGCTCCAATCTCCGGATTTTACTTAGACTTGTTCAACTATCAAACTCAATCCGAAAAATGCTCATGCTATGCAATGCAGAAAATATTTTTGTGATGCAATTTTCAAAGATTTTGAACTTTTTATGGATTTTTGAAAAGATGATGCATGCATTTTTTGTAATTTTCAAAAAGGTTTTTCAAATGTTTTTGGATTTTAATTTTTGCAAATGTTTTTGGGCTTTTTGAAAACAAAAAGTTTTGGCTGAAAGTTAGGTGAAAATATGTACACGGGAGTGCTTCTTATATTTACAAGAAGTGGATTTTAAGAATTTACAAGGGTAAGTGGTCAGTTTTATACATATATATATATAGTGGGTTTTGGTATTATGTATGTAGTCCTCAAACTTATTTTACACAAGCTTTTCACACAAATTTTTGGAAACTATAGTCCAAAATAGTTTTTACAAACATTTTACAAACATGTATACACATTTGAAAATCATCTTGCAAAGGTTTTTCAAATAGTATATATAGATTTTTCAAAATATTTTTGCAACCATTTTTCAAACCATTTGCAAATCATTTTTCAAACATTTTATTTCACATAAAGAAAAGAAATTTTACAAAACACACATTTTACACAGGTTGAAAACATGTCACAAAATATTTTCAAAATAACTTTCAATAGATGTTCACAAGGATTTCGAACTATTTTTCAAACATTTTGCAAAAAACATTTTCACCTGATTTATTAATTAGTAAATACAAAAAGAATTTGAGGAATAACCACATCTTTTTATTAGGGATTTTTTTAAAAGAATTTTAAAGAATTATTAGCCATATTAGGAAAATACGAAAGTACGAGTTATGGCTAAAGTATATACGCAGTATATACGACCCCCCTATACTTAGATTGAGCTATGTCCTCATAGATCAGAGAGAAAAGAGAAGACATAATGCGTACTGAGTATAGGAAAATATAAAGAATAAATGAATAAGAGATGAACGAATGAACAAAAGAATGAGAAGTTGACCGTCCCCCCTATACTTAGGATCAAATAATTCTAAGTATAGGAGACTGTACACAAAGCAGGGAGGGTCAAGGGTGGGAATGAACAGATTGTACTCGGATTGTCTCCCCCTATACTTAAGGTAAAATATCCTTAAGTATAGACAAGAAGAGGAGACAGTGGAGAGGATCGAAAAGAATAGAATTACCTCGGGGTGCATACCCCCCTATACTTAGGACAAGGTACGTCCCTAGTATAGAAAACTGTCTACAAGGGACGACACCTTTTTGATAGATTAAGAAAATAGAAGAGGAAAAGAAGAAAAGAAGAAAAAAGGGATGAAAGTGGATATGAGCAACTCGGGATGCGCATCCCCCCTATACTTAGGATAGAGTACATCCTAAGTGTAGCAATGATGAAGGGATGGCATCAATTCGGTAGAAGGAGATAAAAGACATTGAAAAGAAGAAAAGAAGAAAAAGAAAAAGACGAAAAATCATTCAAAAATGTTTTGTTGTGCTTCGCTTTTCTCTGCTTCTTTGGAAGTATTCAGCTCATCCTCATAGATGACTTGAACTGAGTCAACGACAGTCATGAATATATCATGTTCAAGGTATGGCTTCAGAAGCTGTCCATTGACTACAAATGGCTGTGCGTCAGCTGACAGATTAGATATCAATACACTTCCGTTGTCACGCACCTGCCTAACCAAAAACGGCCCAGTCCATTTGCTCTTCAATTTGCCTGGAAAGATATTTAATTTCGCATCGAACAACCACACCTTCTGACCTGGATCAAAGGACTTGCGACGGATATGCTTGTCATGCCATGTTTTGACCTTCTCCTTGTACATTAGGCTGTTGTCATATGCGTAATCTCTAAATTCCAGTAATCTGTTCAGATCCAGTTTTCTATTCTTTCCTGCTTGCTTGGAGTCCAAATTATAGACGTTAATGGCCCATAAAGATTTATGAATTAGTTTGACGGGCAAATGGCATGGCTTGCCATACACAAGGCGGTAGGGGGACATTCCCAAGGGTGACTTGTACGCTGTTCTATAAGCCCAAAGAACGGAATCCAGTAGCCGAGACCAGTTCTTGCGATCCGGACGCACAAGCTTCTGTAAAATTGGCTTGATCTCCCTATTTGAACATTCAGCTAAGCCATTGGACTGCGGGTGGTAGGGTGAAGCAACACGATGCTCAATGCAGAATTCTTGGGTCACCTTCTTCACCTCTTTATTTATGAAATGGCTACCCTCGTCAGATTTGAGAATCTTGGGAATCCCGAACCGTGCGATGATGTGATCTCTCAAGAATCGACAGACAGTCCTACTGTCGGCGGCTCGGGCGGGAATAGCCTCTACCCATCGACTGACATAATCGACAACAAGCAGAATATACTCATAACCCTGACTGTTAGGAAACGGTCCCATAAAGTCGATGCCCCATGCGTCAAAGACATCTGAGATCTGAATGTATTTCAGAGGCATCGTATCTCTCATTCCTATGGTTTTGCCCATCTTCTGGCAGTCAGTGCAACATTTGACATACTCATCTGCATCTTTGAATAATGAAGGCCACCAGAGGCCACTTTGAAGAACTTTTGCTGCCGTCCGTTTGCCTGAATGGTGTCCTCCAGAGTCTTGATCATGACATAAAGCGAGGACACTTGGAACTTCTTCCTGCGGAATGCACCTTTTCCAGATACAATTCGCTCCCTCACGAAACAGATACGGGTCTTCCCACTGGTAGAAATGGATTTTAGACAAGAACCTGTCTATTTTCAATTTAGGCCAGTCCTGTGGGATTTTCTTGGCAACTAGATAATTCACGATGTCCGCATACCAAGGAAGTGAGGCGACAGCCAGAATTGACTCATCTGGAAAGGTCTCTGTGATCGGCTGCAGGTTCAATTCAGGAGACTCTGGTTCAGGAAGTCTTGACAGATGATCAGCCACTACATTCTTTACCCCAGGTTTATCTCTGATTTCCAAGTCAAACTCCTGGAGGAGAAGGATCCACCGGATGAGACGTGGTTTGGCATCCTTCTTCTGCTGTAAATACCGAATGGCCGAATGATCAGTATAAATGATTACTTTGGACCCAAGGAGGTAAGATCTGAACTTTTCCAAGGCAAAAACTACCGCTAGCAGCTCCTTTTCAGTGACAGTGTAATTTCTCTGGGCTTCATCGAGCGTTCGGCTAGCGTAGTGAATCGCAAATGGTACATTATCTTTCCGCTGTCCCAGTACAGCCCTGATGGCATAATCCGACGCATCGGTCATGATCTCGAAAGGCTGAGTCCAAATCGGTGGCTGTAGGACAGGGGCTTGCGTGATGAGCTCTTTCAACTGATTAAAGGCAAGGAGCACACGGTCGTCTACAATGAATTCATTGTCCTTGCCGAGCAATTTAGTCAACGGTCTGGCCAGTTTGCAGAAATCCTTGATGAATCGTCGGTAAAAACCGACATGGCCCAAGAATGACCGGACTTGCTTGATATTGGTAGGTGGCTCAAGTTTGGAAATTACATCCACCATGGCTGGGTCAACCTCCATACCACGTTTAGAAACAACGTGACCCAGCACAATTCCTTCGGTCACCATGAAGTTGCTCTTCTCCCATGAGAGCACAAGATTGACTTCGCAGCACCTCCGTAAGACTCGGTCTAAATAATCCAGGCATTGATCAAAGGAATGTCCATAGACCGAAAAATCGTTCATAAAGACCTCGAGAACGTTGCCCACCATATCGGCAAAAACTACAAGCATACACCTCTGAAATGTGGCTGGGGCGTTGCATAGCCCGAACGGCATCCGTCTGAAGGCATATGTGCCAAAAGGACAGGTGAACGTGGTCTTCTCTTGATCTTCAGGAGCAATAGCAACTTGATTATACCCAGAGTATCCATCCAAGAAGCAGAAGTATTCCTTCGCGGCCAATCTCTCCAAGATCTGGTCGATGAAGGGTACAGGAAAGTGGTCCTTCTTGGTAGAGAGGTTAAGTCTTCTGTAATCCACACACACTCGCCAAGAAGTGGGTACTCTGGTAGCAATATCCTCTCCTTTGTCATTCTTCACAATGGTGATCCCTGATTTCTTGGGCACAACATGCAGCGGGCTCACCCATTTGCTGTCGGAGATGGGATAGATAAATCCCGCATCACACCATTTCTGGATCTCTTTCATAACAACCTCCCGCAGGTTCGGATTTAATCTTCTCTGCAGTTCTCGAGAGGGCCTGCAATCTTCTTCCAAGAAGATGCGGTGTGAGCAAAGTGACGGATTGATCCCATGGAGATCAGAAGTTCGCCAGCCTATCGCCTTGCGGTTGCGTTCAAGAACCTCCATCAGACGAGATTCTTGGTCTTCGGTCAGGTGGGCACTGATAATGACCGGGTTCATATTAGGTTCTCCCGCAAGGAAGGCATACTTCATGTTGGAGGGCAAAGGTTTTAGCTCTGGCGGAGTCTGAGCTGCGTCAGTGGTGACTTCAGCTATCAGTGCAGGTGGTGATTCATTCAACTATTTGGTGTCCACCATATTCTGATTTATTTCTTCTCTCAAATCCTGACAGAATTCCTCAATAATTTCGTCTTCATTCAAGGATCCTTCAGACAGCAGCTCTTGGTTCAGAAGGCACATTACTCCCACAACGGTCTCTTGCAGCACATCAGCGAGTTCCTCATCCTGATTGATAAGGGGAAATTCGACCGCGGTCTCCACTTCCTCCTCAGGGCAGAGGAGTTCATGGATCTCATTGTCATCCAGAAATAAGTTGGTGTCTTGAATCTCAGCTAGAAAGCCGCAGTCGTCAGCGTACTCAATCACCCTTGCACATGAGGTAGATGTCTGCTCGGCATGTGTTCCCTCAGACAGGGTCTCTACTCTGATTATTTCACTGCCAGCGCCGAAAGTGATTTCTCCCGTCCCATAGTTCACTACTGCATTTGATGTACGCAGAAATGGTCTTCTGAGTATGATCGGGGTAAGGAGCAATGGAGAGGGGACGTCCATATCTAAGACCACAAAATCGGCCGGGAATGACTTTCCCTACACCGTGACGATCACGTCCTCCAACAGGCCCCTAGGCCACTTGACTGACTTGTCTGCAAACTGCAGAATCATCTTTGTAGGCTTGAGCGGTCCTAACCTGAACTCCGTAAGTAGAGAGGCCGGCATCAAGTTGACAGAAGATCCACTATCGAGAAGTGTTCGCTCAAATTCTTGATTGAACATCTGACAATGTACAAGAGGTGCTCCCATATCTGGCTTTTTATCCGGGAGGTTGCTAATGGCGTTAACTGTGGCCATTGTGAGAATGTGCTTTTCGGACTTGCCACTTTTGCTTCTGGAATTGTGGGGGTTCGGCCTGCGCTTGGTCGTGCATGCCTCTTTTAATCCTTTCTTCACGACTGGCATGTACTCAAGAGCTTTCATCAGTGGCATATTCAACACCAAGTTCTGAATGATTTCTATAATGGCAGGATCAGACAAAGCATTTTTCAAAATTTTCATTTTTTTGTGTTTTTTCATTGCTTCAGGAAAAGGAATATTCACAAAATCTTCACCAATTTCATTCAAAACAATGTCCATATTGTTGTGTACTGGTAGATGACAAAAAGGAATGGATTCATCTACAATTTGTGGACCAAAAATGACAGGCTCGGCTTCTGGTGCTGGCGTTGGACTCGCTGCAGGTGTGGTGCTCCTCCTGTCAGGAACTGCCTGTGAAGCGGGTGCAGGCCTCTCCAATGCTGGCTGTTCTCCACCGAGGTTGCTGCTATCTTTTTGTGTTTTTCTGTTTTCTTCATTTTTTTGTGATTTTCTGGATGCTGGTTAGTGTTCTCCGGTAGTGTTCTCCACCGAGGTTGTTCTCCGATGCTGATTTTCTGTTCTCCAGGCGTCTCCAATGCTGATTTTCTGTTCTCCACCGAGGTTGCTGCTCCCAAAATGCTGGCTGGCCCTGATGTTGGCTGGACTGGCGATTCCCCGTCAGATGCAATATGCTTTCCCTTCGCCGTCGCCGATGGCTGGAGTGTCCTACCGCTCCTGAGAGTAACAACGTTAGATAAAAAACAATTAATTTCACCTGATTCGGGTTGGACACTACCGGCTACCAGCTCCTTGCGTCGGAAATTGTTAGGGTTAGCTTTGACCTGGGCTGGTATGACGGTTTTTGCTGTTGTCAGGTCGTCGATCTTCTGGTTCATCTCAGCCATGTTCTTCATCAACTGCTCCAAACAGGCCGGGGCCGGATTGGCCGGTACAATCTCAGATGATTCCCCCTGCTGGGGACTAGAATGCTCGTATGGCAGCTGAGATTGCGACTGATAACCTTGTGAAAATTGCTGAGGCGGAGGGTTGGAGGAGTACTGTGAGTTGTGATGATTGTATTGAGCAGCCGATTGCTGGTAATATCTGATGAATGCTCATTCATCACTCTTTATTCTTATATTTTAGCTACAAAAACCTTTGCAAATGCATGTATATAGTTGTAAATATAAATAATTACCAAAAGCATGCATTGTGTAAAAAGTAATAATTAGCATGTTTTTGTGCAAAAATAAAAGAATAAAGATTAAAAAAAAAGAAAAAGAGGGAAATATTTAGAATAAATATTGAGCAACTTAACCCAAGGGAGGGCTCAGCATGGGCCTGATCGCATAAAAGCCAAAGTAGAGGGAGATAGGGGCTCATGTGTGTATATATATATATGTAAATAAAATAAAAATATTTTCCTCCCAAAAATAGATTGAAATAGGTTTGTAAATATTTGTATATATTTATAAATATAAAATCAAGATAAAAATAGAAAAATTAAAAAGAAAACAAAAACATCACTCATGTACATAGTCACCATGTATATAGTCCATTCATATTATATTTATTTAGCCTTATAAATAAATAAAATTAATTTCCAAAAATCTTGTACATATTCTATGTCTTATGGAGTAAATAAATAAAATAAATTAAAACAAAAACAAAATAAAAATAACAAAATTAAAAATCAAAATAATATTGTAAATATACCATGTATATATATGTACATATCTATTTATTTCACCTATGTAAATAAATAATAAAAATAAAATAAAAATATATTTTTTATTCCTTATTTTATGCTATAAATAAATAAAATATAAAATGGGAATAAAAATGTATAAAAATAACAAATTAAAAATCAAAAATCAAAACCATATATTGTACATATACCTATATATAGCTATATAATGTAAATACCTTATTTTTACTTTGAAAAATTAATTAAAAATCACTAAAAAATAGAAAAAAAATAAAATAAATATTTTTCATGTTTTGAGTTTTTCGAAATTCGTGCATTTTCTATTTATTATCTAATTAATAAAATCCTAATAATTGGCGGGCTCTGATTGGTCCACGGGGGAATGTTGACCCCTGGTCAACTCTCCCCCCAGGACCACCAGAGCCGGGGTTCATCTTGACCGACCCGATTTCAATACTTTCTCCACAGTCGACCCGATCGCCAATGACCTTAACCCCGGGCTCCGATTGATCATTGAGCATCCATGACCCACGTCCGGGGTGGATCTTAGGGATCCGAGGCACGAGTGACTCGCCCGATCCTGTTCTTCTCGGATCCCTGAGCATATAAAATCGCAGCTCCGACGAGCTTTTCATTCATCTTTTGGACCTCCTGCTCGCTGCCAAGGAGCTCCTCCGGAGTGCCCGAGTGACAGTCGCGTGCTTTGGAGTGGAAGCGAGGCTCCAGTACCCCAAGAGACCACTGATCCGGTGGCTCTGCCGCCGTGCGCCGCCGCGAGCGCGCCTAGCCTCGGGGAGACGACGCCCCCTTGCAGGCAATGACCCAGGCGCTTCTTGAGCTCCAGCCCAGTCGACAGCACCCGCCAGGTAACCTTTTTAGCTCGTAGATTAGCTTAGTTTCGATTTTTGCTTTTCCGGTAGCCGTAGCTCCGCCCTCCGTCTCCGTCCACCCATCAGCCCATCCGACCATCGCTTCACGCTCACCAGACTCCTTTCCACCTTCTCCGACCTTCCATTCCCCCTGGCTCGCCCCGGAGCAGGGATATCGGCTCTCACCCTCCGCCGCTCGCCGGAGAGCCGCCATACCGACGCACCAGCCACCCTTTTCCCGCTCTGACGGGTCGAGGCAGTTTGCCCTCGACCCAGCTCTCTTCTTGTGCAGGTATCAGGCCTATTCGACCTCATCTGGAGGTCGAGACTTCAGAGCACAAGAGCTTCAGGCCACCGCCGTCGCAGGGCCATTCTGGTGGTTCTCCGACTCATCGGAGGCCGCCATCAGCTGCGGAGCTTCACGGCGGAGCTTTTCCGCTCTTCAGGAGCAGCAGGGAGGATCTCAGCACGTGCATCGGGCCGGCGAAGCTCGTCGGCCAACTGTTCTTCCACCATCTTCCCCGACCGTCAGATCAGCCTTAGAGCTCCAGATCAGATCACGACCGTTCATTCGCGGAGCTGCAGATATCGTCAGATCAGTGGAGGTGTGATCGCAGCCGTTGATTTGCCGAGGGTTCGGCCACTGTGTACGAGGACCGTCCGATTTCCACGTGGAGGGCCCTCACCCGTTCGATCAAGCCAAGTGTTTCAAGGTCAAAGGCACCACCGCTCTCGCTCGTTGGATCTGCTACGTGGCGCACATCCGGCCTTCGACATTTAATAAGGGGTATTTGCACTTAGACCCCTCTACTTTTCGCATTTAGTTTTTAGTCCTATAAATACATTATCTAGTTGCTTTATTTTTGGTACTTTTGCACTTTGGACCCTGCACTTTATTTCATTCGCATTTATACCCCTGTGTATGGTGTAGCACGTGCATCGACACGTGCTTTGTTGGGTATTTTGCATTATTAGCCCTGTAATTCTGGTTTGTTCTGAAATGAATGAAAACTTTTAGGTAATTGCTTTTATACCCCTGTGCGTGAATGAATAGTGCATGTGCGTTTATTCGTGGGTTAATTGCAAATTAGCCCTCGGACTTTTGGTACCTATTACCAAATTGTCCTAGGACTTAGTTTTCGTTACATTTAGATCCCTGAGTGCCTCAGGCACGTGCGACGCGCGTGGTTTTCCTGGGTATTTTGCACCGGACCCCCCAGAACTCTTGGTATTTGCACTCAGATCCCTGTGCACAGTACCTACTTGTTATTTTTGAATAAAATAGCAAATAAACTCTGAATCCTATGAAAATTGGACACATGGCTCCTGCCATGTCGTAAACTTTTCTGGAATTTTTGGAGACATTTTTGTTTTGATATTTTTAAAAATTCAAAAACATCCATTTTCGTTACTGTTTGAGTTAAAATTCACAAAAAATATTAAAACCTATCTAAAAATTATAAAAAAAAAATTAGCTACTGTTTGTTTTGGCTTGCTTTATTTTCTAGCCAATTTTAGCTATTTTTCATTATATAAAACTCATAAAAATTGAAAAAAAACCTAAAAACTTATAAAAATTCTAATAAATAATTTAAAACCCAAAAATCATAAATCCAGTGGCTAAATTTTTTTGTAGTGTTTACTATATAGGAAAATTACCTGTAGGCTTTTTGGGGGTTTTTAGATATTTTATCTAAACCCCTTATGCTTGGTTGGACATTGTTTTTATCTTTTTGCACTGTTTCATTTTTAGAAAATTAAATAAAAATCATAAAAATCCCAAAAATTCACTAAAAACAGTAAAAATTATAAAATACACAAAATATTTTTATTTGAATTTTTGGTTGATTTTTAGTGCATTAAATAAATAGTTGAATTGCTTGGTTTTCTTGTTTTCTTTAGTTTCGTAATTAATTACAAATCCAAAAAAATATAAAAAGAATTAAAAACCACCAAAAATACCAGGTTAATAAAATAGCAAGACCGCTATCTTGCTTTGAGTTGATTTTATCTTGTATTGCTGGTCTCTTTTTTCTTGATTGACACACCCGGGCGATTGAGGTCGCAACGACCATTTTCGATATACCTGATTACCTCGCTCGCTCGCATTTTTTGTGGTCATCAGAATGGCGCCGTTGCCGGGGAGCACGGCTTAGTAGTTTTCTTTTTATTTTCATTTTCTTTTTTGCGGCTTTCCGCGGCTCTTTCAGAGTCCGCGGCTTTTCGCGGCCTTTTGTTTTTATTTTATTTTTGCTTTATTTTATTTTCTTTTATTTTTGTTTTTGTTTGAGTTTTGTTTTATTTGGCATTTTTTGCACATATACCCTGTTCTATTTTCTTATTATTATTTGATTATTTTTGTTGGTCTGACCACTCTGTTTCTTTCTTGCGAGGGCCTGAGGACCGAGGCGGCTGATTTCGAGAAGCCGACGCAACCGCGAGACTTGGAGGCGACTCCCTTCTGCACGGAGCCGCAAGAGAGCGTGAGAGAGAGGTTGAGTGGGTGAGGATTAGAATAGGAGTAGCTTAGATTTTCTTTTTTATTTTTATTTATATTGTAATAATACAGGGACACTCAGACTTGGACTTGGACTTTGCTTGACTAGCGGGTCTGTTTCGCCGAGCACTGGTGTGCTCGGGGGACCCTTTAGATTTTTCGCAGTTTTTTCACGGCTTTTGTTTTCTTCGCTGCCTTTTACGGTTTTACACAGTTTTTATCGAGCCCCTAGACTTAGGATTTTCTGCTTGATTGTGCCGTAATTAGTAGGATCCCCACACCTAATTGCTTGCATGTTCCTATAGTGCGATTAATTGGACCTACTAATAATTGATTAATAGAAATAACTGACTCATCCCCTTCGTAGCCTACGTGCCGTAGCCTGCCCTGCCAAGCGCTGCTCCTGAACCCGATGTGTCGGGAGGAGGAGGGGTAGACCGAGACTGGACCTTTGGCTTGAAGGACCGGTGACCAGTTAGACGGTTCTTCGAGTAGAATTGCCTGCTTAGGACTCGGTTTTCACCGCTGCACCATATAGGTAGTTTCTTTCTTGTCTTTACATTATGCGCGGATCATATTGCATGTAGAGTGCTGGAGACAGATACGCTATCTTTGCACACATCATTGATTTCATCGCGCATCGGCTTTTTCGTCTTCTCCCCCTGTTTTTGACCTAATAATCAGGAGAACCGAAAATTCGTTAGGCCTTTTGTTTGTATTGAAAAATACCTAAAAACAAAAACAATAAAATCGGGACTGCTAATCATACTTGACCTAAAAAGACACTTCACTAAAAATCTGTCTTGGGGAGAGTAACCCCCTCCTTGTTTGATTTGGATGAGCGAGAGAGTGACCCGCACATTAGGATAGAGCCTCCGATCTTTTCTTGACGGATTACCGGCTTTCAGTATGGGACAGTCGGTTTAGAAATATCTGGATACCTATTTACCTCACGTAATCGCTCTGATAGACTGGATGATCACCTAAAATAAAATCGACAAGATAATTGACCGATCCCTTCGGTCTTCAGCTCTGTGTGCGTAGGTGAATTGGGGGTTTGCTTGTTCATCTGGTGTGATTTTCAGATCCCTTCGATCCTTCCCCATCTTCCTCTCCATCCATCTGCTTCCCACCCTCCCTCCCTTCACTTTTCTTCTCTTCTTCTCCTTGACCCCTGGATGATGGATCCCCCTCACTTAGAGCCGACTCTTACGGCTACTTCTACATCTTCTGACCATCAGTCCAGTCCACCTTCTAGGGAGGTCGGATCTCTAACCAACCTCCCGTTCCCTCCCTCCCTTTCATCTCACTACTCTGTCCATGCTGTGCAAGACGTCCGAGGACACCAGATAGAGCAGATGCAAGACCCGGACGATGTTGTTGCTGAGATGAGAGCGCACTCCATTGGTGATCAGAGAGAGCAGTGGAGATCAACAGACATATCCTATTCCGGAAGGATGGAGGAGCAGAGAGCACATGGAGCTCAGTCAGCTTCTACACTTGGTCCATTCGTCTTGGATTTGGATTACATTCAGCGACTGCCGACATTTTCAAGAGAGGCGCACGAGGAGCCTTATCTTCACCTGTCCGCTTTCGAGGAGTTTTGTAGAGCACAAAGATATTCAGATGTCACTGCAGAGGAGCTGATGAGCAGGACCTTCCCCTTCACGCTTCAGGACAGAGCCATGAGATGGCATCGACGATTGGGGAGGACATTCGAGACGTGGGGAGAGCTACGCCGAGAGTTCTTACAGAGATACTTCCCTCCACGTAGAGCAGAGTTCATGCGGTCTTTGATCACAGATTTTTCAGTTGACCCCTAGGAGCCATTGCAGGAGGCATGGTCGAGGTTTCTTGACCTCTTGAGGAGATTTCCTGAGCACGGACTTCCACTTACAGACTTGATAGAGATCTCCATGCGGGGGATGACCGCAGAGCAGCTTGCACTGGTGATTACCACATGTGGCGGTTCACACCGCAGTTCCGACATTCACTTCCTGGACACCGTCTCGAGTTTACTTTCATAGAGATCTTCTTTGCGAGATGCCATAGTCGGGACAACACATGCGGACGATGCAGTACCAGTGCGGTGTGTCACTTTACATGATGAGTCAGCTTCTACACACCAGCCCGAGGATTTGGATGAGGCAACACCATTGACAGAGGAGATGACTGCGATAGCAGAGGTTCGGACCCAGAGTCTACTTGAGTTCCCATTGGCCTTCCAGTTGGAGTTCGAGTCAGCCCCAGAGTTCCCAGTTGATGAGTCTTGGATATCAGATCTTCTGATAACCCAGGAGCCGGAGGAGCCCCAGCTTTTGCAGCCATTGATTCAGACACTTCAGATTCCAGTCCCAGAGGAGACAATTTCCTTTCTACAGAGATACTTCTTGGATATGGACAGCTACCAGGAATCAGCCCAGCAGCCACAGCTCGATGAGGGACACCACTTTGAGATTACAGACACAGAGAGTCCCGTCTTCGAGCCTTTTGTCCTCCACTTTGTAGAGACAGATACACTTCCTGAGGACCAGCGGGCAGCCAGCATAGCCACAGAGCAAGGATCAGTCGCAGACACTTTGCCAGCTTCCGCAGTGTTGCCTAGTACCTTCTCCTATTTCCATATTGCCGAGACCTACACTTCCGATGATGATGCAGCATGGTGCACCGAGTGGATACTTGATAGCAGTGCAGATTCCCATCTAGATCTTGATCCTCTTCTTCTCATTTTTGATCATGCATCTCTCCCCGAGGGTTATCTGCGGGAGGATGCCGCACTCGATGAGTACTCGGTTTCACTTTCTGAGAGTGTTTCCGATCTGGAGGAACACGAAACCGAGTCTTTAGATCATTCTGATTCTGAGTCTTCTCACCTCGACGACCCTCGCGAGGACGAGTCCATTCTGGAGATATTCGATGATTTGCCTGATCTGATTCTATTTCATGCATCGGATATCAGTCTGCTTAGAGAGTCTCTTGATCTTGATTATCCACACCTGTTCGAGACACCGATGGATGTGGAGGATTCTATTACTGATCCATCCTTCTCCACGTTTGATTTCTTCGGCTCTATACTCTCACTCCAGTCTGACCCAGAGCCGCTGATTTCTTTTGTGCTACCAGATCCCGATCACTTCTTTCCATATCACTGGTCGGTAGCAGACACCCGCTTGATTGCATACCTGGGTGTCTTTGTTTACACTGTTAACTTCGTCGTTGTTCTCATGCCGAGACTGTGACGACAGTACGGCATTCTCCTTACCGATGCCGTACTGAATCTCCATACTGCATTGTCCTAGCCTTTGCGCCCAGCTAGGGGCGTAAAAACTAGCGCTTGTTGAGAGGCACCTCAACATTGTACTCTTTTGTATATACGTGTTTCATCTTATTTTGATCTTTCTTTCTTCCGTTCTTGTTTTCACCCCAGGTCTTTCTTAGGATTATCTTTGATATACTTAGGATATCGCTCATCCTAAGTATAGGGGGGTGAAGACACCGGGTTGTTCATTCATCCTGTTCCATCACTTCTGTTGTTACCTATACTTAAGGTTCTTCACCTTAAGTATAGGGGGAGTGATGTCCTCCTTCTTGTATATATTCGTTCATTTTCTTCGTGTCTTTCTACCCCTGTTTTGCTGCCAATACTTAGGGATATTTTACCCTAAGTATAGGGGGGGTAGACCCTGTACATTCTCTGCTCGGTTTTCCCTTCGTATACAGCCTGCTATACTTAGGATTACTTGACCCTAAGTATAGGGGGAAAAGCCGAGAGTCTCTTGATATTCATTCGACTTTGTATATAGCCTTCCTTTTCACTTCCCTATACCTAGCACGAGTTATGTCTTTTCCATCGCTCTTGACTCTGAGGACATCGTTCGAGCTAAGTATAGGGGGGTGTGTATATATTTCATATATACTTTAGCCATAACTCGTACTTTGGTGAGTGTGTTAATAAATAAAATGGCTAAAAACCCTAAAAATCACAAAAATTAAAAATTTTTCATAAACATTCTTTTATTTGCACATAAATATCTAGTGTACAAATTATTTTTGTAAAAATGTTTTCAAAAACCTTCTGTGTAAAGTTTGTGTAAATATTTTCTTATCAAAATTATGTATATAGTACAAAATTTTTCCAAGACGTTTTGAAAATCAAAAGTTTGCAAAAAGCTTGTGTAAATATGTGTAAATACTTTTTGCAAAACTTGCACTTCATGCATCATCCATTCATGATTTCAAAACATTTTTCAAAAATTTTGCATGTTTGTAAAAGTTTGTGTAAATAGCATCTTTTGTACATATGTATATAGTTTTTCTAGATGATAGTTGACATTTAAACTAGTCTGGAATCAAATTGAGAAATGGAGCTTGATTAAGATCTTAATCCACCTAACTTCTAAGAGGAACCTTATAGGGCTTAGGTTTAAGGCTTTTCAGGTCCATGGTGACTTAATTCTTTGAGTCCACTAGGCTATGATCACATGTCATCTCAATGAGCCTAAGTAGAGCACTTAACAACAACACATGACTCATATAGACAATGGCTTTACTTGGACACTAGCACTTTGCACCGAGCTCTCTACGGATGAGGTGGTGAGGAGGCAGTCTTCCTTGACTTGGGGTAGCATATGAGGGTAGTACTTCTAGGCGGAACCTCTCTTCTTCTTTTAGTGAAGGAAGTGCGTCTCAACTTGGTCTGGTTGCCATGAGGTCTAACAATGGGAGTTGTGGGTTGCAATAAAGCTTTTCAAAAGAGGGATAGTCTACTGGCTCAAGAGGAAAAACTCCTTGTATATATGCTGCACATGTATATGTTGTATATATGCACTTGAAAAAATTGCAAAAAGAAAATAACTCCAAAAAAGTAGTGGGTCTGATAGAAAATGATAATCCCACCGGAGTATGTATATAGGGTGCAATAAGCAAAGCTTGAGTTTCATGATCCACCTGATGTAGCTTGCAGCAGGGAGACTTGGCTACACTGGTCAAGCTCCCAAGGGTACATGGCTACACTGGCCTTGACCCATTATCTTCTTCCCCCTCTTCTTGAGCCGGTTGAACTTGAACTTAGAAGGGAATACCCCACTCCTCGAGGAAAGAGTGGCCAGATTGAGGTCATAGAGTTACCTTGTTGGGGAGGGTTGTCAAGTTGCCATTTCTGAGGTGGAGAGCTTAGACCTCACATTCACAGGACAAGAAAAGATTCATGGTCTTCAGGGTTTGTGATTGATGACTTGTTCTGATCTCGAGCATTGAGGAGTCTTGGTTATAGATTAGTGGAACTTAGAGGCTGTTGAGTTTTAAGCTTAAGTCCAAATAAGGTTCCGACACATTAATAATCCAAAGATCTGATCGAGCTCCATACCTTAATTTAATGAAGGCAAGTTTAATAAATCAACCTTGATCCATGTACATTCTCTTTTTCTTTTTCTTTCTTTCTTTTTTACTTCTTTTTCAAATAAGTGTTTGCTAAGGGACTAGCAAAGTTAAGTATAGGGGGGTGATGGATGCTCATTCATCACTCTTTATTCTTATATTTTAGCTACAAAAACATTTGCAAATACATGTATATAGTTGTAAATATAAATAATTACCAAAAGCATGCATTGTGTAAAAAGTAATAATTAGCATATTTTTGTGCAAAAATAAAAGAATAAAGATTAAAAAAAAGAAAAAGAGGGAAATATTTAGAATAAATATTGAGCAACCTAACCCAAGGGAGGGCTCAGCATGGACCTGACCGCATAAAAGCCAAAGTAGAGGGAGATAGGGGCTCATGTGTGTATATATATATGTAAATAAAATAAAAATATTTTCCTCCCAAAAATAGATTAAAATAGGTTTGTTAATATTTGTATATATTTATAAATATAAAATCAAGATAAAAATAGAAAAATTAAAAAGAAAACAAAAACATCACTGATGTACATAGTCACCATGTATATAGTCCATTCATATTATATTTATTTAGCCTTATAAATAAATAAAATTAATTTCCAAAAATCGTGTACATATTCTATGTCTTATGGAGTAAATAAATAAAATAAATTAAAACAAAAACAAAATAAAAATAACAAAATTAAAAATCAAAAATAATATTGTAAATATACCATGTATATATATGTACATATCTATTTATTTCACCTATGTATATAAATAATAAAAATAAAATAAAAATATCTTTTTATTCCTTATTTTATGCTATAAATAAATAAAATATCAAATGGGAATAAAAATGTATAAAAATAACAAATTAAAAATCAAAAATCAAAACCATATATTGTACATATACCTATATATAGCTATATAATGTAAATACCTTATTTTTACTTTGAAAAATTAATTAAAAATCACTAAAAATAGAAAAAAATAAAATAAATATTTTTCATGTTTTGAGTTTTTCGAAATTCGTGCATTTTCAATTTATTATCTAATTAATAAAATCCTAATAATTGGCGGGCTCTGATTGGTCCACGGGGGAATGTTGACCCCCGGTCAACTCTCCCCCCAAGACCACCAGAGCCGGGTTCGTCTTGACCGACCCGATTTCAATACTTTCTCCACAGTCGACCCGATCGCCAATGACCTTAACCCCGGGCTCCGATTGATCATTGAACGTCCATGACCCACGCCCGGGGTGGATCTTAGGGATCCGAGGCACGAGTGACTCGCCCGATCCTGTTCTTCTCGGATCCCTGAGCATATAAAATCGCAGCTCCGGCGAGCTTTTCATTCATCTTTTGGACCTCCTGCTCGCTGCCAAGGAGCTCCTCCGGAGTGCCCGAGTGACAGCCGCGTGATTTGGAGTGGAAGCGAGGCTCGAGTACCCCAAGAGACCACTGATCTGGTGGCTCTGCCGCCGTGCGCCGCCGCGAGCGCGCCCAGCCTCGGGGAGACGACGCCCCCTTGCAGGCAATGACCCAGGAGCTTCTTGAGCTCCAGCCCAGTCGACAGCACCCTCCAGGTAACCTTTTTAGCTCGTAGATTAGCTTAGTTTCGATTTTTGCTTTTCCGGTAGCCGTAGCTCCGCCAGCTCCGCCCTCCGTCTCCGTCCACCCATCAGCCCATCCGACCATCGCTTCACGCTCACCAGACTCCTTTCCACCTTCTCCGACCTTCCATTCCCCCTGGCTCGCCCTGGAGCAGGGATATCGGCTCTCACCCTCCGCCGCTCGCCGGAGAGCCGCCATACCGACGCACCAGCCACCCTTTTCCCGCTCTGACGGGTCGAGGCAGTTTGCCCTCGACCCAGCTCTCTTCTTGCGCAAGTATCAGGCCTATTCGACCTCATCTGGAGGTCGAGACTTCAGAGCACAGGAGCTTCAGGCCACCGCCGTCGCATGGCCATTCTGGTGGTTCTTCGACTCATCGGAGGCCGCCATCAGCTGCGGAGCTTCACGGCGGAGCTTTTCCGCTCTTCAGGAGCAGCAGGGGAGGTTCTCAGCGCGTGCATCGGGCCAGCGAAGCTCGCCGGCCAACTGTTCTTCCACCATCTTCCCCGACCGTCAGATCAGCCTTAGAGCTCCAGATCAGATCACGACCGTTCATTCGCGGAGCTGCAGATATCGTCAGATCAGTGGAGGTGTGATCGCAGCCGTTGATTCGCCGAGGGTTCGGCCACTGCGTACGAGGACCGTCCGATTTCCACGTGGAGGGCCCTCACTCGTTCGATCAGGCCAAGTGTTTCAAGGTCAAAGGCGCCACCGCTCTCGCTCGTTGGATCTGCTACGTGGCGCACATCCGGCCTTCGACATTTAATAAGGGGTATTTGCACTTAGGCCCCTCTACTTTTCGCATTTAGCTTTTAGTCCTGTAAATACATTATCTAGTTGTTTTATTTTTGGTACTTTTGCACTTTGGACCCTACACTTTATTTCATTTGCATTTATACCCCTGTGTATGGTGTAGCACGTGCATCGACACGTGCTTTGTTGGGTATTTTGCATTATTAGCCCTGTAGTTCTGGTTTGTTCTGAAATGAATGAAAACTTTTAGGTAATTGCTTTTATACCCCTGTGCGTGAATGAATAGTGCATGTGTGTTTATTCGTGGGTTAATTGCAAACTAACCCTCAGACTTTTGGTACCTGTTACCAAATAGTCCTAGGACTTAGTTTTCGTTATAGTTAGGTCCCTGAGTGCCTCAAACATGCGCGACGCGCGTGTTTTCCTGGGTATTTTGCACCGGACCCCCAGAACTCTTGGTATTTGCACTCAGATCCCTGTGCACAGTACCTACTTGTTATTTTTGAATAAAATAGCAAATTAACTCCGAATCCTATGAAAATTGGACACATGGCTCCTGCCATGTTGTAAAATTTTCTGGAATTTTTGGAGATATTTTTGTTTTGTTTTGATATTTTTAAAAATTCAAAAACATCCATTTTCGTTACTATTTGAGTTTAAAATTCACAAAAATATTAAAACCTATCTAAAAATTACAAAAAAATAGCTACTGTTTGATTTGGCTTGCTTTATTTCTAGCCAATTTTGGCTATTTGTCATTCTATAAAACTTATAAAAATTGAATAACACCTAAAAACTTATAAAAATTCTAATAAAAAATTTAAAAACCCAAAAATCATAAATCCAGTGGCTAAATTTTCTTTGTAGTGTTTACTATACAGGAAAATTACCTCTAGGCTTTTTGGGGGTTTTTAGATATTTTATCTAAACCCCTTAAGCTTGGCTGGACATTGTTTTTATCTTTTTGCACTGTTTAATTTTTAGAAAATTAAATAAAAAATCCCAAAAATTCACTTAAAACAGTAAAAATT
Organism: Ottelia alismoides; assembly: GCA_037367405.1. Taxonomy (NCBI): domain Eukaryota; kingdom Viridiplantae; phylum Streptophyta; class Magnoliopsida; order Alismatales; family Hydrocharitaceae; genus Ottelia; species Ottelia alismoides. The sequence continues at coordinate 181,472 of JAZKJV010004610.1, forward strand.
ATAAAATACACAAAAATATTTTTATTTGAATTTTTGGTTGATTTTTAGTGAATTAAATAAATAGTTGAATTGCTTGGTTTTCTTGTTTTCTTTAGTTTTGTAATTAATTACAAATCCAAAAAAATATAAAAAGAATTAAAAACAACCAAAAATACCTGTTTCTTTTCTTTTATTTTCTTTATGACTACTTCGTAGGCTGCAAGGCCATTACGTGCTCCCTGAGTTCAACCCTGGTCGCTATACCAGGTTAATAAAATAGCAAGACCGCTATCTTGTTTTGAGTTGATTTTATCTTGTATTGGTGGTCTCTTTTTTCTTGATTGACACACCCGGGCGATTGAGGTCGCAACGACCATTTTCGATATACCTAATTACCTCGCTCGCTTGCATTTTTGTGTTCATCAATATCCCTGTCCGCGATATCCGGACTGCTGAGGACCGTGCTGGTAATTCTGCCTCCAAGTGTTCCCGTGTGATGGAGGCTGATACTGGTAAGACTACTGGAAGGGTCTCCCACCCTGCTGCTGCTGATGATAGGGCATGTTGCCCATGTTCTGACCTTGAGAATGTCCCTGAGGACGGGTCAGTTGCGCTTCATTGTTCCATACGCCATTGATTTCCTGAATCAGTGGCGGGGGTGGAGAGAACTGCTCGGAGTATGCTGACTGGGGCTCTGGTTGATATACAACCATCTATGTCTGGGGCTGCGGGGGCTGCTCCGGGGCCTGCACGTAGTACACGTGCTGGACCGGTTGGGGCTGCTGTGGATTCGGCTGAGGGTGTTGCTGCATGGCGGGCTCCTTCTTCACAGCACTCGGCTCTGCAGAGGTAGACACAAAGTTGTACATGTTGGCGTTCAATGCTCGAACGAGCTGCTCCAGCTGCTGGTAGATCTGGTCGAGCTTCTCCAGACCTTGGGTCCTCTTTTCAATGACTGCCAGTTTTTCGAGGTCCTGTGACCTCTTCTCAATGATGTCCACCTTGGACAAGTGGCTCCCAATGATGCTCAGGTTGGATCTCTCATCCTTGTCCTCGGTGTGAGAAGCCATGTTTACTGGCTTGCTGATGGCGGTTGGTGGCTTCATGTAAATTCTGGAAGAGGATTGGGCTGCTTCTCCTTCAGCCATCTCTTCGAAGACATTCCACACCACGTCCTCATCCTTGTTGAAATGTGAACCGCCGCAAGCTGCATCTACAAGCTTTTGGCTCTCAAATGATAGCCCCCCAAAGAAGTGTTGCACGAGACTGGTCTTTGGAATGTCATGGTGGGGGCACTTCTCCTGCAGATCTTTAAATCTCTCCCACGCTTCATGAATGGTCTTGTGGGGCTGCTGGCAGAAACTGGAGATCCAGGCGCACATTTGATTTAATCTCTCGAGAGGATAGAATTTATGGAGAAAGGCAGATTTCAATTCCTCCCAGGTGGTGATGACCTTCCCAAGATGGTCAACCCAATAAAGGGCCTTGTCTTGAAGGCTGAAGGGAAACGCGGTCATCTTGACTACATCCAGAGGGATTCCGGGGTAGTGAGCAGTGGAACAGATGCTGCCAAACTTCTTGAGAAAAATGTAAGGTTCTTCAGTGGTGTTCCCATGAAAAGTGGGAAGCAGTGACAGAAATTGCGGCTTCAGCTCGAAGTGGGCATGCATACGCGGAACTTGAATCCACTCAGTGATGCGCCCTGCTCCTGGGTGTAGGTCTCCTTGAGTGTGGGCTTGGGCTGCGGTGGATCTTCTTCTGCTGCTTCATATTCGGGTCCCACTGAAAACTCATCTCTAACTTCATGGAAATTGGGATCGAAGTTCGGATCATCCTCTCGCCGGCCGTCTCTCGCATCAGCCCTTCTCCTCAGATCGTTCAGCATGTCCTGGAAGGTTGTCTAGGCCAGGGCCTGATTAGTCAACTGTTGCTGAATGGCTTGAATGGAAGCCAGCAGTTGACTGTTAACCTCGCCCTGCGTGGTGTATTGTCCTTCCCCTGTATTGACTTCAGGCTCCTGCTGGGGCTATGGTCCTTTCCCTCTTCCACCTGCCATCTCAGACTGTTCTGGAATCTCTGACTCGTGATCGGGTGGAGGATCTGCATGACGGAGTAAACCTTGATCAGTATCTTCCTCAGCACCTGCTGTTGAGATGAATCTGGGATTAAGGTCAATCCCAGAATGTTGTGAATGGAGCATATGATATTGACTGAAATCGACCTCCATCCACAAGGGGTTATTTCAGGGACAAGAGTAATCCCGGTTGATTGGAAGGGGAAGAACTAGTTCGGGTTGCGAGTCCATCCCGAATAGCGGATTTATTGGAGAAAGGCAAGTATTGAAAGAGGCGAGAATAGGGGAGTCCAAGGAGACATTCGCAAGATCCGAATTAACTTCTCGGAGATCACCCCTCTTTATTGAAGATGTTGCTGACACGGATTCGATGTGGGCGTCGGCAAGGTCCCGACTAAACCATCCATGTGACGACATCTTGATAAGATCAAGAGGAAAGGATGTTGGATGAAGAGCACGGGGGTAACAAGAAATAAAGAGGATTGCAAAATAGTAGAAGGCTCACAATGAGCAAGGGTCAAATAGAAGGGAGACAAAATTTGCGTAAAGGCGCGATATTTTTGATCTTGACCTAAATGTAACTAGCAATTAAACACAACTCAGGGGTAAGTTCACCAACTCAACACATGAAGCCGTGAAAGTTCGGCTATTATCTTGTCGGTTTTAGCTTGAATTCAGGAAGTTATCTTTCAACGAGTCCTTAGAGCGTTACGCCTATAGGAGCGAGCGTACTGCCGAAAAAGTATTCCCGTACTTGTCCTCCTCCTGTGTAACCTGTAACTTGCGCTTTTTAAGGTCCTTGTAACCCTTCCTGGATCCCTACTCAGCCAAAGAAATAGACGAAGGAAGCCGATAGGCGAAACTAATACTTCGGACCTTGCTCGCAATGGAATCACCTGTGAGCGTGCAAGATCCTACTCGGACGCAGCCGGTGAGACAGACACACCCGTGAAGGCGTGGCCTATGCTCGGTACTTCGGACAAGGTCGATGCTCACACAATAGTGAGTCACCAATGGCGACCAAGCCCTACTCGACTACGTACGATAGTAGCGCCAATACTTCGGAAATCCAGGTGATACACAAGGCAGCCACATGTTGGGTTTTTGGCTCTAATCCTTACGAAGCGCTCTCCTCACTTGGAAGGAGACCTTCCCATGCAACCTGAAAACAAGTGAGGGTGTTACTCTCCCTAATCAATGAGTCCAATTACCAATTTTATTTAGGTCAAAGTTTTCTTAGCAGTCCCTTTTTTAATTTTTTTGGTGTTATCACTTCTTTTGAGTCGATTCAAACAAGCGCCTAACGATTTTGTATTTTCTTTATCCTACTTTGTCCAAAATCAGAGGGAGAAAAGAGTCGGGAAAAGCCAATGCAAGTCGGCACCAAGATGGAAATCTCACCTTTGTGCCTAAATGATGGATGCAAAGATAGAGGACTTACAGCGAATCCCAGCTCTCTCCATGCAGGATGCAAAGCAGAAATTTATAAACCTAACTATATGTCGGTATGCAAGGCGGAAATCGTCCTAAGATAGGCAACTGCTAGCGTGAAGAACCACAAGCTAATCACTCAACTCCAATCCTAAGGTCCGGTCTAGGCTCACCCCTCCTCTTCTCAACACACTTGAGTTAGAAGAAAGCGCTTTACAGGGAGAGCTCGCGGCGCGCGGATCAAAGAAGAGTGACTTTGCTGTTTACTTAAACTAAGTCCAAGCACGATCTATAGGTACATGCAATTGTTGTTAAGGTGTTTGGACCTAATCTAAGCGATCAAGCAATGCCTAAATCTAAGAGCTCAATCCACAAAAGAAATGAAAAAGAAAACATAACCGGAAAATGACAGTCGATAAAACACGAGAAAGCCGCGGTGAGCCCCCGGGTGAACAATCACCCGGAAATTAGGCCCGAAGTGTTCAAGTGTCCAAGTCCTGTATTATTACAAATTATACAAATAACTCTCTCTCACAAAAATAAAAGCAACTATCTCTCTCTCTCTAGCTCTCCTGCTCTCTCCTGCCGGCTAGGGTAGAATAGCCGGCTCCTCTTCCCAAGGCTGCACAGGATCCCCGAGGCGATCCTCCTCGGTCAGCGGTCCCTCGCAAGAAAACAAAAGAGATGTCAGACAGTTCAAAACAAATGATGCACAAGAGACAAGTAATCAAAAATGGCTAAGTAAATAAAAGACCCAAAGGTACTCTACAAGTCGATGCTCCTCGGCAACGACGCCATTTGAAAAGCGAAATGGCGAGAGCCGCTAAATAGTGGTCTGACAAGTCAGACTCACTGTCGCTGATGCGACTGCTCGAACCTCTTCGTTTGTCAACAATTAACCCACACAATCAATTAAGCAATTAATATCAAGGATTAAAATTTATTATACCCTACTAAAAATGTACAGTGGCAAGCAAGTAGGGGTCTAACACAGGAAACAAGGGTGCAGAGTATAGATGAAAATCCAAACCTAGGTCTAATAAACCACTTAGCCAAACTAAATTTTTTTGTGAGTTTTTAATTTTTAAATTTTTTTTATTTTAATTTAATTTTTAATTTTGTATTTTGATTTTTAATTTTCTGATTTTTTAATTTATATTATATATATATATTTTTTCTTTTTTCAATAATGGAAAATAAAGACCATGTAATAAAAGGAAAGATCAAGTATTTATAAAATTATGCAAAAACAACCAAAAATTCAGAAATAAAATGTTTATGATATTTTTAGGATTTTTCACTGTTTTTGTGATTTTTGGGTATTTTTTCAAAGTGTTTATGGTATTTTTAAATGCTGAAATGAAAGAAAACAGTGAAATAGGTACTGGCTGGGAGTAAAATGCAAATTAAAAATAAGAAACAGGCACAAAATTTTCCAAACTATTTTTCAAATAAAGTCAATAAAATATGGAACAAACAGGAGTTGAGTTTAGATTTTTCTGAGTTTTCCTTGATTTTATATATTTTTTGAAGTTTTTGAGTCTTTTTGAATTTTTAGGGTTTTTCTTTTGAGATTTTTAGTAATTTTTGGATTGAAAATCAAATAGGTCAAAACACACAAGAGAGAATATTTTTGGAATTTTTTAAGACCTTTTAATATTTTTTTGGTATTTTCTAAGCTAGACAGTGCTGAAACAACATGTTTTTGATTTTTAATAAATATAAAAATACAATAAAATTAAAAACTAAAAATATGGCGTAAAAGTAGAAGCAAACGGAAGCTTAAACCTATTTTTTGAGAACTTTTGGCAATTAAGTGAGGCGTGAAATAAATAGATTAAGCATACAAAAATCCTAAGCCTAGCAGGGGTATAAATGTAATTATAGAAACATCCAGGGGCTCAGATGCAAATTTCACCAAAAAGGCACGCACACAACACGTGATATATCATTCACAGGGGCATATTTGTAAATATCAAAAGTCGGCAGGGCATACATGCAATTAACCCACAAACATATTTAAATAACCACGCATAGGGGTATAACTGCAAATACTTAAAAGTTCGGGATAAATAGTACAAAATGCCCAAAAAGCACGCGCCTCAATCACGTGAGGTGACGTGGCGTGGACCTAAGTGCAAATAGTGAAAATGTGAGGGCCTAAGTGCAAATATTACAAAACTTTTTAAACTTCAGACGAAAGTTTTTAGACTAAAAAGTAAATACAAAAAGTCGTGGCTTGAAGATGCAAAATACCCACGGGCTCGATCGTGCATCCGATGGAGTTTCACTAATCCACGTGGCGCGCATCTGACGGTGCATACCCCTTCGTTCTGGATGGTTGAGATCAGCTCTTCAATGGACGATCGGACGGCTGGGGATACTGGATGATCGAACGGCGTACGTGGCTTTTGGAGATGGCCTCTGATCCAACGGCAGGGGGAGGTTCACGAAGAACACCTCCCCGGCGAGCTTCGATCGGCGATTGCGGCCGACACACGGCCGCTCCGGCCCCCGGATCAAGGGCAGAAGGATCCTGGGGCCCTTCCGCGTCTGATGGTGGCCTCCGGCGAAGCGGAGGCGGCGTGGAGTGGTCGGACGGGGAAGGCGACCTGGGCGGCTGTTCCTGGAGCTATCGATGGTCGAGGGAGCCTCCTCTTGGGCTCGGACCTGCAAATTTAGATGCGCAAAACCCAGGCGAGCAAAAATGGTGGTTCTGACGTGTCAAATGAGGCGAAAGGTGGTTCGGGCGAAGAGCTCCGGCGAGCGGCGGAGAGGGAAGCTCGGTCGACTCGATCTGAGCGAGATCGAGGTGAATGGAGGGGTGTTGCGTGATGACTGAGCGAAGGGGAAGGGAATGGAGGTGGTCTCGACGGCGATAGATGACTGGAGCGGCTGGAAACTAGGGGCGGAGCTCAGCTCTGCCGTGGCTTCGATCGAGGATACACGGCGACTCACGCGAACACAATGAAAACTGCTGCTGGGCTACGCTAACCTACACTAAGGCTACAAGAAAACAAAAAGAAAAGTGGAAGAAGCTCACCAGAGACGTCGGGCTGCGAGGCGCGGCGGAGCTCCGGCGAAGGGTCGAATCGCTTCGATTCTACACCAAATACCTCGAACCCAGGCTCGATTCGATGCCTGCTGTCACCAGGAGTACGAAGGGCTAGGGGTTTGAGGGTGAAAATGGCGGAAGAAGGATTAGATTTGAATCGAAGTTCGGGGTGCTCTTTTGAAGGGTTGACGGACGATGGGGGAAGAACGAGGTCCAGCTGTGGCTACACTGGCCCTTCGACCAAGGTTACGCAAGGGCGGGCATGCCCATAGATCGAGGATCAAAAGTCACGAAGAGCCTATCATGAGTTGATGCAAGATGGAGCCTCGAAAAAATGGAGAAAAGGGGTCAAACGCGACTCTGACAAGGGCTGGAGGGCTAGGACGACCAGTTGACCGAAGTCAACTGTGGCTGAAACCTGGTTGGTCCACGTGGACCAACCAGGAAAAATCCCTGAATATTATTTTGTTAATTCATTTAAAAATAGAAATAAGCTGAATTAAATAATAATTATAAAATAAAAAATTCGTTATTTTATGTAGTATTTTATTATGATTTTTAGTTATTTTTATGAGGCCTATATTTACAAGTTCACTTTTTAGCCCTTTATAGGTATAATACCTATATATTTTAGTATTTTATTTTTATTCTGTGTATTTTATTTTTATTGTTTTTATTTAGTATTTTATAAAATTATAAAATACTTTTATTTACACAAATATATTTTTATCTTATTTTTCTGATATGTTTTGTTTATTTAGTAAATTATAAGAGTATGTTATATAGGTATGAGTATAGGTATTATACCTGTATGATCTATACTTGTTGATTTTTATTTTGTATTTTCTTTGCATTTTTATTCTAATTTTAATGTACATAATTATTATAAGTAGTATCTACAACATTATAAAAATATAAAAATATAAAAATATAAAAATAATGAATAATTAATAAATTGAATATTTTATTCTGTAAACTTATACAAGGTGGTTCCAAAAATCAACTTTCAAACCGTAGCTCCGCCAAATGCGAAACCACCGCCATTAAATAGATCATTTTATTCTATATACAATTAAAGGTGAGTTTGCTGCATTTGGAGTTGTCAGCTGTGAGATACGGGTCTGGGAAGTTGGGATTCTGGATTTTTATTCAGACCATAACTTTTTATCTGTGCATTATTTTTCTGTGAAATCAATTTTGTATTTTTCTTTATTTAATTATCTACAACTTTCATGTACAAAGTTTCTTTATTTGATGTATAAAAAGTGGAACCAAAAATAGGTCCCAAAATGAATAAAGAATGAATTAATAAATATAGGTATTTGGCCCATATCTCCCCCTACTTTATTCCTGGTCGACCTATTCATCAAGATGCCTAGGTCTCGGGGTTTCGAGTCATAAAATATTTACAATATTTTATTCTTTTTCTTTTCTTTTATTTATTCTATAATTTTGGCTTTTAAAAACCACATTTTATACACTATTTACACATATGTGCATGAATGCTAAAATGCAGGAATTAAGGCTATTTATGGGCATTTGCCAGGGTTTTTGAGGCCAAAATGATAGAATAAAGATGATGAAATGTGGATTCATCAGTGATGTATACATTCTCTTCGATCCTTTCTTCTATCTTCATCTTCTTTTTCTTCTTTTCTTCTTTTCGTCTTCATTTTTCTTTTTCTACAAAAAAGGTGTCGCCCCTTTTTATCAGTCTTCTATACTTAGGATGTACTTTGTCCTAAGTATAGGGGGGTGTGCACCCTGAGTTCTTTCATTCTTTGATCCTATACACTGTTTCCTCTTCTTGTCTATACTTAGGGATATCTTACCCTGGGAGAGACAATCTGAGTACGATCTTCTCATTCCCATCCTTGATCCTCCTTGCTTTGTGTACAGTCTTCTATACTTAGGATTATGATCCAAAGTATAGGGGGATGGTCAACTTCTCATTCTTCGTTCATTTCTTCATTCGTTTTTTCTTTAGGCTTTTCTATACTCAATACGAGTTATGTCTTCTCAAGCTAAGTATAGGGGGGTAGTATATACTGTGTATATACTTTAGCCATAACTCGTACTTTCATATTTTCATTAAGTATGGCCAAAATTATATATAAAATACTATATATACTATAAAATTCATTAAAATAACTTAATAAAAAGATGTGTATTATTTCTCATTTTTTTCATATTTACTGATTAATAAATCAGATAAAAATATTTTTTTCTCAAAATGTTTGAAAAATAGTTTGAATATCTTTTTAAAAAATCTTTTGGAAACTATTTGTAAAATATTTTATTAAAAATTTTCAACCTTTGTAAAATTGTTTTATTTGAAAATTTTCTTTTCATTATGTGAAATAAAAATATTTCTAAAAATTATTTGCAAATAGTTTTGAAAAATGGTAGCAAAAATAATTGAAAAATCTATATATACTGTTTGAAAAACCTCTGCAAGAGGATTTTCAAATGCTTGAAATATTTGTAAAACTTATTTGTAAAAATTATTTTGGACTATAGTTTTAAAAATTATTTGTAAATTTATTTTCAAATAAGTTTGAGGAATATATACATCACAAAAAAATTCTTTACTAACTATAAATATATATGTATTTATAAAACAATTACACATCAATTGTAAATTCTTGAAAACCCGACTCTTGTAAATATAAGACGCATCCCTATGTAAATATGTGTACCTATTTTTTTCTAAAAATCTTTTCTTTCAAAAATCCCAAAAACATTTGTAAAATTATTTTAAAAAATTTCATTAAAAATTTGCAAAACCTTTTTTAAAAATTCATAAAAAGTTTAAAACTTTGAAAATTGCATCAAAAAAATATTTTTTTTCATTGCATTGTACATAGTATTTGTATAGCATTTGCTTTTTTCGGATTGAGTTTAATAATTTAACTAGTCTGAGTAAAGTCGTAGATTGGAACTTGGTTGGACCTTAAAATCTACCTAATCATAGGAACCTTATAGGAACTGGAATTTTGGTAATTCTGGCCTGGTTGACTTATTTCTTTGAGAATCACGAGACTTGGTTCAATGCCATCTTAACTGCCTAAATAGAGTATTTCAGAGCATACACATGGCTCTTGTTAATAATGACCTAACTTGGACACCTGCACCTTTCACTTGGCTCAACTCAGTTGGAGTGGTGAGGGGATTGGATTTGCCCCTATGAGACGCACACAAGTGGAAACATTATGTCCTGGTCTAGGGAGGGAAGTGCACCCCAACCCATCCAGTGATGTCGATATCTAAAGATAGGAGAGTGTGGGTTGCAATAATGCTTCAAAAGAGGGATAGCCTTCTGGCTCAAGAGGAAAAACTCCATATGTAAATGCCGTTGTATATAGTATTTAAAAAAAAAACTCCAAAAATGTCGACAAGCTTGATTGAAAATAAAATACATGCTGGATTGTATATATTTGTATAGTCAATAAGCAAGCTTGAGCTTCAAAGTCATATCATGTAAGCTTATAGCTGGATGACTTGACTACGGTGGTCATGCATCCTAGGATTGGTAGCTACACTAGCTACCGTCCATTCTTCTCTTCACCCCTCCTCTTGAGCTAGTTCCCACTTGAACTTAGAAGGGAATACCCTACTCATCGAGGAAAGAGTTGCTAGATTGGGGAATCATTGGGTCATCATATTGGAGAAGTCAGTCTCTTTCTCATTTCAGTTGGGAAAGCCACTATCGCGTACACTGTACAAGTGAGACTCATAGTCATAAGGTTTTGTGTATGAGTTGAAGTATTCTGACATGGCTACTGAGAAGAGAGAAGGGTTTTGGGATTCTCGAAGGTTGTTGTGTTTAAAATCCGATTCCCAATAAGGTTCTGACTGCACTAAAACTCCAAAGGTCTGACTTAAGCTCCAAACTTTGATTTTGTGAATACAAGTTTGATAATTAAATTTAATCCACTTTCTTTCTTTTTATTTTCTTTATTTTTATTTTTATACACTTATTGCATAAATGTTTGCTAGGGATTACCAAAGGCAAGTATTGGGGGGGGGGGCTATGAATATCCATTTCATCACCTTTATTCTATCATTTGGCCTTAAAAAACCCTAGCTAATGCATGTAGATAGTCTTATTTTGGACAAATTAACATCCGATCTTTATTCCATTTATTGTGTATAAAATATTATTTTTAATGCCAAAATTATAAAATAAAAGAAAGAAAAGAAAAAGAATACAGTACCAAAGCTATATATGACCCTAAACCCTAAGACCTAGGCATCTCGTTGACTAGGTCGCCGAGGAATAAATTAGGGGGAGATAAGGGCCAAAAATCACCAATAATTTCCATTCTTTTATAAATCATATATTCATTTTTCGGACCTATTCTATTTTCCACTTTTTATACCTCAAATAAAGAAACTTTATACATGAGAGTTGTAGATAATAATATATAGAAAAAACTAAAATTGGTTTCATACAAAAATAACATACGGTGTACTTTTTTATACTCCATAAAAGATTCCAAAATCCCAACTTCACAGACTCATATCTCTCAAATAAAAGCTCAAAAGTATAAAAAATAACTTTAGTTGTATATAACTTTTAATAAGCTATTTAGTGAAGGTGGTTTCATATTTTTTAGAGTTAAGATGTGAAAATTAGGTTTTGGACACCCATTGTTGAATATATTCGAATAAACTATTCATTTTATTTATTCTTTATTATTTTTGTAATTATATATTTTTATAATTTTGTAAATATTATTTATAATATATGTATATATTAAAACTAGAATAAAATAATAAATAAAACATAAATTAAAATAAGTCTATATCAATACATAGACAAAATACCTAAACATATACCTATAAAATAAATATACCGATTTAATTAAGTGTAAATATTATATCATAAAAATATAATAAAAAAATATATCTATGTATATAAAAATAAATTGTAAATATATAAAATAAGAGAATAAAATAATAAAATTAAAATTACAAAATAAAAATAAAAGAATCAAAACATAGGTAAATATACCTATAAATAAAACCCTAGAAATTAACTTGTAATAAAAAACCTTAAAAATATAAATAAAAATCATAATAAAAAATATAGAAAATAATAAATATTTTTATTTTATATTTTAATTAATAAAATCGTTTATTATTTATTAATTAATTTAGAAATAATTCCAGGGTGAATTTTTCTTGTTGGTCCACGTGGACCAATCAGATCACCCTGCGAGTTGACTTCGGTCAATTCCTTTAACGTACTCATGTAGCGTGTCAGGTCTGACTTCCTCCCTCTCTTGTCGGATTTCTACTCATCAATTCATCGTTCGAGGACGATTAGACTATTCACAATCTTCCTCGTACCTCCAAGATCCACGTCGAGCCTTTTCCTAGGGAAGAACATCATCGACGCACCTGTGATCTGCCCTCAAATATCGCTCCATCTGTTGCATGTACAAAAACCCCATTCTCCATTTTTTGTTTCACCTTCCACCTATTTTTGGCCCCTCGAAGGGCTTTCATGGTGTTCGGGCTTGTGACACGAGCCGAGTGCCATCATTCGTAACGAGGAGGGATAGCGTAGCTGGTGCTTCCCGCCACCTCCGGCCATATGGCCATTGAGGTTCTGACTCATGGCCTCCAGCCAGTCGAGGTTATCTTTTTATGTCCTTAGATATCTGTAGACTTAGGCATTCATTTTTCACTTTTGTTTTTCTTCAATTATGTTTGTAGTGTATATTTAGGTCCTAAATCGTCGCCGGATATCTAGAGCTCCGACCACCTTCACATACTGCCCCTTTCCACCTCAATCAACCACCAAATAAAAGCCAAGACTTTTCACCCTCTTATTGTAGTGCTATTTGTGCCTTTGCAGGTCCTGAAGAGTGCATCTAAGCATTGTCGGAGGTCCACGCTCATCTTCAAGAACCTTGAAGCTCCAGGTCTCTACCAATGAGCCCCAGACCTGTTTGGGAGCTCCTTCTACTACGGATCAACCCCACTAACGGATAGAGCATGTCAACAACCCATCATGAGGTCAGAGGGATGAGATCCGAGCGATCGACGGAGGCCCAGGCTCCAGTTCTTCCCTGTTCTTCCGGGGGTCTCCTTCATTGTTCGATCAAGAGCTGAGTTCCAGATTTTGTAGGAGTCGTCTGATATAGCTTCACCAGAACTGTCAGATCCACACTTGGATCTAATCCAAGCCATTGGACATCGAAGAGGCATCGTGTGTTGTGGTAGCGTCATGTATTTAAGTGGGCGGCCTTCTGCCATTTGATCTTCCACCCTTTGGGGTGATTGCATCTTTGGCCCCCAATTTTTATAACTTTTATATTTAATTTTGTAATATTTATAATTAGTTTAAATATTTTTGGAACATTTGCATTGGAACCAGAACTTTCCTGTAATTATTATTTGGTCCTTTGCCAGCTCAATATTTTTTGTATGATTTATAATTTTTATAAATAGCAATTGTACTCCTAAATTCACGCAAAAATAGGACTAAGCTCCGGTTGCATTGTACTTTCATGCCATATTTTTATTTGTGTAATTTAGATGAGTATTTATTAAAAATCAAATAAAGCAAAAAAAGTCCATGTTTAACTTAAAAAAACCATAAAAATATAAAATCATTTTTAAAAATTCCCTAAAAATATATTTTATTTATTTATGTATTTTTATACTTCAGACCAAAAAATACTAAAAATAGAAAAGGAAAAGTCTTAAAAATAAAAAAGACCAAAAATCCCTTATAGAAATCTAAAAAATTCTAAAAAAATCCAAAAATATTGTTTCCTATTTTATAAGTTTCTTTATATTATTGCTTATCTATTGAAATTGATTTGAAGAATATTGGACTTAATTTGCTATTTGTATACTTCATTTCTATTTCAGATATTTAGTAAATCCCTTATTTAGGGTATTTTATTGACTTTAAAATATATAAAAATTAGCAAAATTCACTAAAAATCACAAAATAGTAAAAAAATATTTAAAATCTAAAATATTTAATTATGTAATTTTTATTTATTTTTAGTTATATTTATTTCTATATTATCATATAGTGGATATATAATCTTGTATATTCTTATATTAGATAATTAATATATATAAAGAAAATATAAAATTAAAAACAAAATATAAAAAATAATAAAAATATTAATATATAATTAAAAACCCATAAAAATAATAAAAAAAGACAATAAGAAGCCCAACTCATTTAACACCTCGTTGCCTGATCTTTCCATTCTGCTCCCTGTGTTCAACCTCTACACATGCTTGCACCTATATACATCCTTATTGTCGAGTTATAATAAATTTTAACTCCACATCTGTTTTGATTTTCAATGCTTATTTATTATTGTGAGTTAATTGTTGTTTGAATCAGGATTTCGTGAGTGGTTGCTTCAATGACATTGTAGTTCTTGCCTTGTGTAGATTACTCTAGACCCTCGTAAAATACCGCTCAACAACTACTCACTACCCTAACATCCCGTTAGGCGTAGTCAAGGTGACCGCATTCCCTTTCAGCCTTCAACATAACTCTTTAATGGATCAACCATCTGGGGAAGGTAATGATGCCCTGGAAGGAACTGAAGTCTGCATTCCTTCAGAAATACTATCCCTTAGGTCATCGCAACTAGATGTGAGCATGGAATAATAACCTAGGAGAGATTAAAAGATTTACATGAGAAGCGCCCCCACCACAACATTCCTTGGACTAGCCTGGTCCAACACTTCTTGGGGGGCTCACTCCAGAAAGTTAGAGGCTAGTAGATTCCACATGTGGTGGCTCGCATTTCAATAAGGATGAAGACGTTATCTAGTAGATTTTTGAAGAAATGTCTGAAGGAGAGGCTACCTTATCTTCGTTTTGTGCCTATCAGAGACAATCACAAATCTACCACAAGCCCGTCAATATGGTGACATCTAGTGAAGTAGATAGGGATGCGAGCTTCAAACTTAGTATCATAGGGATCCACCTATCCAAAGTTGATATTATTGAGAAGAGATCACTGGACCATGAGAAGTTGTCCGTGATCGAATAAAGGACCCAGCACCTGGACAAGTTGGATCAAATTTCAAAGTAGCTGGAGTTTTCGTCAGCACCATCAACACCATCCAATCTGCAAGATTGATAGCCACATCTCCTGCCGAACCGAAGGAGCCATCATCATCGCATCAGCCTCAACCGAGTCAGGTCAGCCTCAGGTCCAACACGTATATTACATACAGGCACTTGACCAGTCACCTTCGTAGCCTTCTCAATAGATTATACTCTACCAGTCAGATCCTCAGACCCCATCATATATATATATATATAACTTCTTCCCACCACCACCTCAAATTCAAGAGTTGAACGACATCTGGAAGAATGATGCCCAATTAGACCATCTAGGTGTAAAGCAACAGGGCCAATCTTCTGCACTCAAGTTGTATCACCATCCCTCCGATGGGAGGTTTGTCCAGAGATATTAGCCTCTACAGCACCAACATCAATCTCCACCTTACCAAAACACCTGGAGACAAAGTCAGAATTATCAGCAACATGTGTACCTCCAGTATCAACTGCATCGCCAGTATACAATTGCTTCTCAAATCAATGATTCTCAATTTTCCTAGCCTCAATAGTATCACTCCCAACGTAGTCAGCATGCTGAATCATCTGAGGAAGTTCCTGTGAACCCAACCCTGGACTGCTTGGTGCAACTTGTTAAAGGCCTAGAAGAGATGTCCCAGAAGCTTGACGACCTCATCGCCGCCAAAAATCCAATTTTAGCGCAGGTTGAGGCGAACCCCAATTCTTTTAAGCATAAAGAGAAGGTAGTTTGTGATGTCTCCTCCGATCCACTGAGTCAGGTATTTAAGATTATATGTTGTCTAATGTTGTGACTTTCAGTAGCAGTAGAGTATTGTATCCATTAGCCACTACCAAAGGAAAAAGTAAAGCATCTTCTGGTGAGTCATCTTCTACATCATGCGGTCCATTAGCAGAGCTAGGTGAAGATGATGATGATGGAGGAGCAGTACCAAAACCATCCATTTACCACCATCAAGAGGAAAAATTACAAAAAAATCAACAAAATAAAAAATTCCAAAAAGAAAATATGAGTCAAAGCCAAGAAGAACCAATCTAGGAGGAGCTCGCACCTGCAGCACTCCCATCCTAGTCCGACGAAACTGAAGCTCATGCAGATATCTTTTTGCCTATTTTTCATGGTTGCCCATCTTCTGTCCATCCAGTTGTAAATAATTATGTAATTAAGAAGAATGCATTTTCTTATTTGAATATTCCATTTCTAGGTGTAATGAAAAAGACCAAAAAATTTAAAATTTGAAAAATACATTGTGCGACTCTATCTTTGTTGAAATCATTGAAAATCTTGTATTAAAAATGCCATTGATGAAATCCATGGAATGCATGCCAGCTATGAAGAATGGACTAAAACATGCATGTACCTCGAAGCATTAAAGCCACAAGAGCAGTGCGATAGAGGAGAGAAGAACATCTTAACCAAGGCTACTGTGAATGCTATTAGTTATCTCCCAGAGAAAAAGAAAGACAAGGGAGCATCCTTAATCAGATGCAAGATATTTGATCATACATTCGAACGACTATGCTTGATATTGAGTCTGCAATCAACCTTATGCCCTCATCAGTTCTGGAAGACTTCGGTTTCGGACTGCTTATACCCCCTTGAATTATTCTGCAATTTGCAAATCGATCCATTAAATGACCCATGGGTTTATTGGATGATGTTATTGTGATTGTGCAGGACATGCACTTTCCAATGGACTTTGTAGTCCTAGACATGGATTCTCCTGCATCGCTACTCCAAACTCCCATCATTCTTGGCTGATCATTCTGATGAATATGTATTTCATCATCTCCATTCATTTATTTTAGCTTATAATCCCTTATCAAACACTTGTAAATATTAATAAATTTCTCCTTTTACTAACCCTAATTCTTTTGTAAATACTGTATATTGATCACTACTTTAGCCTAAATAAATAAATAAATACATTAAGGAAAAATAAAGAAAACTAAAAACTGTATATATGAAATAAATATAGGCTGACTCTGACCTAAAGAGAAGGTTAAGACTTGAACTGATCGACAAGGAATAAAATATGGGAAAATAAGGCCTAATCACCAAAATAATAAAGAAGACCAATCCTCATCTATGCATAATCATCGCTTGTATATCAGTATGTATATATATATTACATATTTATTCATGATCAAATTCACTCCAAATAAAATTATTTTCTTCTTATAACTTGTATATAAAAATAAGTTGTAAATATTAAAATAATTGCAAGAAGAACCATTGTACAGTTTGTAAATAACAATGCTTTGAAAAAGCCACAAAGCTCAAATTTTTAGATCAATATCTTCTCCATAAAAACTTAAATTGAAGCAAACTCACTTTTATTGTACTTAGAATCAAATAATCTTTAAAAATAGAAGTGGTTTCATAAAAATCAAAGTTAAGATGTGAAATGTGGCTTTTTGGGGTGCTATTATATAATATATCTATGTATATTATGTATGTATATTTAGTTTCCTTGTATTTTTGTACATGTTGTATTTTTAACTATTTGTATATATTGTATTTGACTTATATAAAATACAAATAAAAATCATGAAATAAAAACAGACAACAAATAAAATCAAGTACATAGTGCATATGTATCACTATGTATATTGTTAAATTCCTCTATTTATTTATCCTTATAAACAATTTTATAAAACAAAATAAAAATATGATTAAACTCCTTATATAATTCTGCAAAATAATAAATTATAAAATTATGTGTATATTTGTAAAAAGAATGTACTAAAAATCCAAGTGTTCTATATATAGGTGTACACACCTGTGAATAAATTGTTTTGTTTATTTTTACCCTTGTACATAACTTATTTAAATAATTAAAATTCACCGTAAATAAGATAATTTAAGTATTAACAAATTTTGTTTTCAAAATTTTTTTATTTATATTAATTTTGTATTTTATTTTGATTTCTTTCTTTCTTTTTATGCTATTTCATCATCTAGCATTTTTGTCTTATAGTGGGTTGTGCTTTGATTGGTTGTACCCGGGTTTGTTGACCCCGGTCAACTTACCAATCAACGACCCTCCCCACTTCTTTCACGCACAAACCTTCCTTCCTATTTTTTCCCGCACATTCAAGTCATCAATCACGCCCAACTTCTTCTCCAATCTTTTAGACCTAACAACCACCTCCATAGCCAGATCACTAATCCTATCTTTCACACCTCGATTCGCATGTGTTTTGAATTTCAAAACCCACTGGACCTCTTTCCTATTAATAGATCCAGATCTTCAAATTTCACGGTTGATCATTTTTCATTGCAAATCTTCTCCCGAGGGTGGCTCCAAGGAGTCGAGGATGTGATAGAGCATTGACATCTTCATCTCGGAGCATGAAGGACTGCAAGATAGCATGATCCACCATGTGGTCGAAGCTCCACCGTCGCATTGTGTCTCTCTGAATTTCGCAGCAGATCAAGGTGATATCCCCATCTTCTCTACCATAGATCATCATAGGTAAAGTTCATTTGATTTGGTCTATAATTTCACTTTTTTATTTCCTATTTCTAACGTAGATCAGACCTTCATTCTCGAGCTTTGATCAATACGATCGGTTGCAGATCGGACCTGCTACGATCACCTAACTTCATACATGACCCAACCTTTACATTCACAATTAGGGGTGCACATGGATCGGATTGGATCAGATTTAGCTTAATCCGTGTCCAATCCAACCTTTAACGGACTCTACTTTGTTCTAATCCAATTCAATCCATCATATATTTGAATCCAAACTAATCCAATCCATCAGATTACGGATTAGATAGGATAATAATTTTTATACTTATTTCCTCTCAGTAGTGTATTCTCTGATGTTTGTACCTTATAGCACACTAGCCCACGATATTTGAATTATGGCTACAAATCGATAATATGGATAGATTTAAAGAAAAAAATATTTGAAGATCTCATAATAAAATTAAAGTTGGAGTATTCCTTTAATCCATTATAAAATGTTGAAGACCACATGATAAAACTCAAGGATTATGTTGAATTTAGAATCTATTTCTTTTTATAAATAGTGTAATAGTATGTTTTTTTAGATATTTCTGACAGATAATTCAAATAAGAACAATGTAAGTTACCAAATATGGATGCAAAAACTAGTTAGATAGCAAAAAAAGTGATCTCTTTGGATGGATATTGATGAAGTCTGAGATGAATTTACACTATTAAGTGATATCAAAATCAAACCACTCCCAAGAATCCTTCAAGGCACTATAACATATCAATGACTTAAAAAATCATAAAATACTCCGGCGTAATTGAGTATCCGAGAGAAGTCAATTTAAATATAGCCCACTAAGTAGACATCACATGTCTCATTTAAAATTGACTTGAAGTTGAATTTATTTGTCAGATTGAACCTAGTCAAAATATGCAATTTTTTCTGAAAAGTAAAAATCAAATTTATATATCAATTTAAAAAGTAGAGAAATTCAAATAATGTTTGTTTGTTCTTAGATGGGTGTGGTACATCTCAGCATGTAGCTGATCTAATTTCATACATAGGATAAGGTTGCAAGTTGGAACAAGAAAAAGGGCAAAGAATAAGAAATGCATGCACCAAGAAACTATCCTAAATCTATTTTCTTTTAAAGGAATTCGGACAAGTTGCATCACACTCAGGCCAGATGATATCATGTCACAGAGGGACATCATTATGCGAGATAGATGGCAACATCATAAGGGAGGGGTGACATCATTGTACTTGATAGGGACATTTTTGTGCACGGGAGGGGGCATTGAAGTGGGTGGAGAGGGAGAGGAAACCAGTAGTTGAATATTGGCAATTGAGAGTGAAATGAGAGGGGGGGATTGGCATAAAAAAGCCAAATAGGGTTCACAAAATTATAAGTTAAAATGTATTCAATTATTTTTGGGATTTAGCCATTGACTTTCAAGAGAAAGAGATGGCAATAGTTAGAGGACTTTATCCATAAAAAATGAGATGAGTGACATTGATTATAGCTTTATAGGAAATTACAGATGGCTGCAAATTGATACTATGTATGTACTATATTTATATATGTAAATATATAAATATATGTTAACGGATTAACATATTGTATAAAATCTGATATTGATAATGATCTGATCCAATCCATACTTTAACGGATTTGAAAAAATACAATCTGATCTGATCCATTAGAATGATAAAACCAAAACAATCCAATCCAATGACACCAGATTGGATTGGATTATTGATTTTATCCGATCTGTGTGCACTCCTACTCACAATCATGTTCTCTTCCTTCCTTTCACACCTGGCCCCTCCAAATCCAGTCGATATCTGGAACCGATCTCCTTCCCTTCTGCCTTCACCAAAGATCCTCATTCTTCACCATCTTCTTTGCTTCTGCTGCTAATAACAAGATCTGAGTATCTCCTCTGAGGAAAAGATTTATTTGTAGGCGCGTAGAATCACTTTGGAGCTCAGAATAAGGATATGGGGCTCACATGATGCTCCCAAAATTCGAAGCTCCAGATTCTCATCTGGTGCCCTCCATTCTTCATTGAACCATCGGATCGAAGGAGGAGCACCGCAACATCAGTTACAACCATTCAGAAGCCACCCTCAACCAAGAACGGGTAAGCTCAGGCCGATTGAAATACGTATATAGAGACATTCTTTCGAGTTCTCCAAGCGCCTCCAATCACCGCTGGATCAAGAACGTCATCGACCAGATTCAATCCATGTTATCCAAAAATCCCCAAATCTCAGCTGTGGATCACGCCTTCTAGATTAGACCTCAAGCGTCCACGTCGTACATGCTCGGAATCTACCTCAGTGAATTTTCATTCTAGCCGTTTTGGTTTATTATTTTATGATTGAGTCCTCAGTGAGACATGTGTCAGAACCTTTCTACTTGCATAATTACAGTCTTGCCCCTACCGTTTAGTTTATTAGCACGTGGGTCCATTTTAAATTGAAGCATGTGCACAACATGTGACATTCTTGTGAATTTGCAATAAGAACCCACACCTTTACGTTATTGTTTACCCTTGCAAAATAAAATATTTACATAAGTCCATGCCAGCGCGACTCACGTGCATTGGCACGAGCTTTTAGTGGAAAAATTGAGCTTTAATTCATGTATTTCTTTGTTTTATTATTTGTTTGGTCCATAAAAAAGTTTTCTTTGTAATAAGGTCCTTTTGAGTCAGTCCTTTAATTTGTTTATTAATTGCTTTAATTAATTAGTTAATCTTCATAAAAAACCCATAAAAATCATTTTGAGCACTTGATGATCGTGGCTTTCATCCCTAATTTTTATTTTACTTTTTAATTTTTTTATTATTTTTTACAATTTAAAACCACAAAAATAGATTTAGATTAGAAAATCAACAAGAAATTGAAAAATATTTTGAAAAAAATCTAAAAAGTTTTGTTTACGTATTTTATTTGTTTTATTTTCTAGATAAATTTTATGTGCAAGTTCTTTATAAAATATGAAAATAAAAAAACTCAAAGAATAATTAAAAATTCCTAGAAAATCACAAAAAAATTAAAAATATAAATAATTTTTTAATTAAATATTGAAATTAAGTTTTCTAATTATGCATCTTTTTCATAATTTTGTTTTTTCTATTTTAAAAATAAAAAAACATTGATGCGTTATCTATTTCCATGATTACCTATTTTTAATTTATTTGAAAACCATAAAAATCTACAAATTATCAAAAATGCATAAAAACAGTAAAAAATGTCAACAGCCCAAAAGGAAATTTCTTTGAAGTTTATGTATATTTCTACTATATTTTCAAAATACAAAAGCTTAACTTCTTTTCTTTTATATTTATTCTTTTTATTTGTTTGTTTTCTTTATTTTAAAAATCTAAAAAAATGTAAAACTAAAAATCATTAAAAAAATTAACATAATCAGAAAACCTTAAAAAATAAAAAAGAATTAAAATCCATAAAAGTAAAAAATAAAAAATTCCATAAAAACCAAGCTAGCACAAACTTTGAGATTTCCTCTTTTATTTCATTACTTTGTCATTGATTTAAATAACCCTCGAGATTTTTGGAGTCTTCTTGTGTTTGATCCTGTAAGCTATACACGTAAATAAATAACTAATTTCTCTTGCTTACATCTGATTGATTTATTTTTAGCTTGAGAATTAAATAATTTTTTTGTTATTGGATATTTAGGGTTACAGTGACACTCTCTTTAATTAACTAAAATAAATTAAACCCATATATTCCACTATTCAACACATTCCTTAGAATAGCCAAAGCGGTCATTGATTACGTGTCTGGGAAGATTACATTTGCTCCTGCAGCGACCGAGTCACCATGGACGTGATCTTCAAGCAGAAAGCCGCATCTGATGAAGGAAAGCCATAACCAGCAAGCGATTGTGATATAGTTGACATCAATGATCAGCACACTTCGTTGAATGACATTTTCACACAGGAAATCCTCTCTTCAGAGGAGGACCTGGAAAGCACAGTCGATCCATGCTCCTTTGTTGATTGGGAGACATCATCGGAATCCCTGATCAGCAGGCTCTTAAATGATTGTACCGAACATGTCTACAATGAATTCTTCCTATTCGGTCTGGCATGTGGTTTCATAGGGACACTAGAGTAGAGATCCCATTCCCTAAGCCATGTAGGATAGGGTTTTCATGTGGTTTTAAAGGTACTCCAGAGTAGAGATCCGATTCTCTGAGCCAGTATGGGAGAGATCCAGTTGTCCGACGAGGAGACTTTTCAGACTCCATTTTCTTGTGACCGTGGACTCCGACGAGGATGTCTCCACGACTTTTTAGCTCGACCCTTTTAGAGATGGAGCAGTTGTCCACATGTTGTAGCGGGCCAGAGTACTATGATGAGGAGACTCATTTTCAGTTGCAGTGACTCTGATAGGTGCAGTACAGAGCACATGTTATCCAGTGTGGAGATTCAGTTCAACTCATACTCCAACACATTTGTTCCTCCTCACCAGCACGACAAGAAAAGTAACGTCCTCGACAACAACCGACAGTTACGCGTATTGAGTTGATATTTGTCTATAATGCCTTATAGTGTGAGTTTGAGATTTCTTTCTGTTTGTCCAGGCTGAGCATTGCATGCTCCAGCCTGAGGGGGAGTGTTAGAGTATGCATCATTTATATGTGTAGATGGGTAAATGGATCCTTCCAAGATCCATTTATCACATCCTAGTGTTTAGTCCCACATCTACCAGTGGTGGGACTTCTCGAGTCTGTGGAGGCTATATAAGAAGCCCCAGACCGCATGTATCCAGTGAGAAAATGCAATGAATACATCAGCATTTTGAGGCATTCTTTCGTAGTTTCATCACACTCCTTAGGGATTAGGGTTCCACGTTAAATTCCTGGTGGTCCTCAATATTTTATTTATTTTCTTTGATATTCGCTTCCGCATTATATTTTATAACATTCCTTTCACAACCATAAGCAAATGTGTTTGACACAATACTTTCACTGCCACTTTTCGTAGGTGGGAGCTTCCATCCCGTATAGTAACCATCATTCGGTTGCGAAAAAGCCAAAAGGAGATAAATCAATAATAAAAATACATCATTACATATTCAATGGCTTATTTGTCTTCGTCCTTACCAGGAAGAGTGTTTCCCTGTCCATTTACTGTAGTAATTGACGTAGTTAAGAAAGAAATAATGAAGTTGTGTGAGTCAGGCTTCATTTATCTCATCTCCAACTCCAAATGGGTGAGCCCCCTGCATGTCATTCTAAAGAAGTCAAGGCTCACTGTGGTGACAAAATTACCAAAAAGAAGAGATCTGGACCCAAGTATCGATATCTTGGCGGGTGTGTGTCAACTGCCACCACCTCAATGCAACTACCAAAAAGGACAATTTCCCACTACCATTCATTGATCAAGTTCTTTAAAGATTAGACGGGAAAGAATTCTTCTGCTTTCTAGATGGGTACTTAAGTTACAACCAAGGGGCGATCGCCCTGAAGATCAAGAGAAGACAACGTTCACCTGCCCGTTTGACATGTATGCCTTTTGCAAAATGTTATTTGGATTGTGCAATGCTCCTGCCACATTCTAAAGATGCATGCTTGTAGTCATTGTCGATATGGTTGGGAGTTTTCTCAAAGTTTTCATGGATTATTTCTCAATCTACAGTGATAGTTTTGACTCTTATCTTCAACACCTAGATCAAGTACTATAGAAATACCTTGAATTGAATTTGGTACTATCATGGGAAAATAGTCACTTCATGGTCACAGAAGGAATTGTGCTGGGCCACGTCGTTTCCAAGTGAGGCATGGAAGTCAAACCAACAAAGTTTGATGTTATTGCTAAGCTTGATCTACCTCTAAACGTGAAGAATGTAAGGTCATTTCTGGGGCATGGCGGATTCTACAAAAGATTTATCAAGGACTTCAATAGACTTGTCCAACCTCTTATAAAGATTCTTTGCAAGGAGACCGAGTTTATTATTGATCAAAAGGCTCTCCAATTATTTATCAGTTGAAAGAGATCGTCACTTAGGCTCTCATCCTAGAGCCACTGAATTGGTATCTTCCCTTTGAGATCATGAAAGATGCATCAGATTTTGCAGTTGAAAATGTATTAGGATAGAGAAGAGATAAATTGCCCTTTGCCATTCACTATGCTAGAAGACACTTGATGAAGCACAAAGAAATTATACAGTAACAAAGTAAGATTTGTTAGCAGTAGTCTCTGCTTTAGAAAAGTTATGATCCTACCTTCTAGGATCAAAAGTCATTATTTTCACTGACCCCTTTATTATCCGATACCTCCAACAGAAGAAGGATGCCAAGTCACATCTACTTAGAAGAATCCTTCTCCTCCAGGAATTTGACCTAGAAATTAGAGATTAACCTAGAGTTCAGAATGTGGTAGCAGATCATCTGTCTAGAATAGAATGCTAAGATACCCATCTGAGCAGTGCATCGATTACAGAAACCTTCCTTGATGAATCCATCCTCAACATTATGTCTCTCATGTGGTATGTCGATATTCTGAACCACCTCATCTCTAGGGTAGTCCCACGAGATAGGACAAAGATCAAGAAGGATAAATTCATGTCCGATATTCATTTTTACCAATGGGAAGATTCATACTTGTTCAGGGAAGGAGCATATTGCATTTGGCGTTGGTGAATTCCTAAAGAGGAGTACACAAGTGTCCTCGAGCACTTCCATAAACTTGAATCTGGTGGACACCATTCTGGAAATAGAACGACATCAAAAATACTGTGGTGTAGCCTCTAGTGGCCCACACTATTCAAGGATGTAAATGAATATGTCAAAGCATGTATGGATTGTTAGAAAATGGGAAAAACTCTTGGTGTCAAAGATTATATGCCCTACAAATTCATTCAGATATCTGATGTGTTTCTTGCATGGAGCATTGATTTTATGGGTATGT
The DNA here is from genome assembly GCA_037367405.1 of Ottelia alismoides. Taxonomy (NCBI): domain Eukaryota; kingdom Viridiplantae; phylum Streptophyta; class Magnoliopsida; order Alismatales; family Hydrocharitaceae; genus Ottelia; species Ottelia alismoides. The sequence goes on from JAZKJV010004610.1 coordinate 206,521, forward strand.
TTCCTAATAGTCAGGGCTATGAATACACCCTGCTTGTCATGGACTATGTGAGTCGATGGGTGGAAGCTATCCCTGCTCGAGCCATAGACAGAAGAATAGTCTGTAAATTCATAAAAGACAACATCATCTCGTGGTTCAGGATACTAAAGACTTTGATATAAGATGAGGGTTCCACTTAGTCAACAAATAGGTTAAGAAATTAATGAAGGAGTATGACATCGATTACCGGGTTGCATCTCCTTATCATCCTCAGTCAAATGGCTTGGTGGAACTATCCAATAGAGAAATCAAGATAATCATGCAAAAACTTGTGAGGTTGGACCGAAAGAACTAGTCACACTCCTGGATTCAATTGTCTTGGCATACAGAACCGCCTATAAGTCTCCTTTGAGCATGGCACCCTATCATCTTGTGTATAGAAAGCCATGCCATCTACTCGTGGAGTTAATTCACAAATCACTTTGGGCAGTTAATATCTGTAACCTCGACTCACAAAAATGTGGTTATCAAAGAAAATTGGATTTGAACAAACTCTTGGAATTCAAAGACTGTGCCTACGACAATAGCATAATGTACAAGGAGAAGGTAAAACACTGACACAACAAGCACATCCAAAGAGAGACCTTCGAATCTGGATAGAAAATGTGGTTGTTCTACATGAAGTTAAAGATTTTCCCAAGCAAACTGAAGAGTAAATGGACAAGGCCGTACAGAGTCTGGACTGTGGTAACAACGAAAGTGTTTTGATATCAGAATTTTTAGCTGACTTACAACCCTTCATTGTCAACAGTTAGTTGCTAAAGTTGTATTTAGAGCATGATACATTCCTGGTCATTATCGTCTCTGTTCAAGTAATTTTTAATGAAGAATTCCAAGCTTCAACAGCATTAGTGGAGCCATACAATGCTCCCAAAAATATCTTTGATTAATTTTCTTCTCTTCTTCTTTTCATTTCTATTTTTTCATTCTTCTGTATGGCAATCATCCCATTCATATGTGCTATACTTAAGATATGCTTCATCAAAAGTATAGGGGGATGAGTGCACCTGGGTTATTAATTATTCATTCTCTCGCTTGTTTCTCAATTTTTGATACTATGTATATATTTAGAGATATTTTACCCTAAGTATAGGGGGACAAGTCGAGCCCAAAAATTTTGTAAATTTTGGATCCTCGATCATCCATGTTTTGTATACAGTCTATTATACCTAGGATTATTGATCCTACGTATAGGGGGTGACTGACTTCTCATTCTTTATGTAATCATCGTAGTATAGAATTTCCTATACTTAGCATGAGTTATATCTTCCTTTTTCTCTCTGACCTATGAGGAAATAACTCAAGCTAAGTATGGAGGGTTGTATATACATTGTTTATACTTTATCTATAACTCATACTTTTGTATTTTTGAATAATATGGCTAAAATACTATTTGACTTGGAATATATAATAAATTGATTGTAAAGAATACAATAATTATGTACAAAATTTTCAACAATATCTATGTAAATATGATTAATAAATCAATTTAAAATATTTTGCAAATAATTTAAAATGGTTGTAAAATGAAATGAAAAAACTTTTAAAAATGATGGGGAAAACTCTTTAAGAAATGTTTTCAAACCATTGTAAAAATCTTTTGTAAAACTTTGTTGTTTCATTTGAATAAAATTTTTGAGAATTCAGTTTGCAAATGATTTGGAAAATGGTTGTAAAAATACTTTGAAACTATACTATTTGAAAAATCTTTGCAAAATGATTTTCAAATTTTGTAAATGTATGTAGTAATAGTTAGAAAAAAATATTTGCAAAATAAAGTTTTTAAAATGTTTATTAAAATATTTTCAAACTATTTTGAGAACCATGTACGCAATTATAACAAATAAAATTCTTTACAAGCCTTGTATATATACATATGTAAAAAATATAATAAAAAATAATAAATGTGAATAATTACTAAATCAACATGTAAAATTTTCCTTTTTAAATCCTTTACACTACACTTGTAAATATGCACACAATCCCATGTAAATATCTGTAAATACTTCTTCCACTAACTTTGATAAAAAAATCCCTAAAAATAAAAAAATATTTAAAATCCATAAAAATTTACAAAATATTCTAAAAATTACATAAAAAATGCAAAACTTTTCAAAATCCATAAAAAGTTCAAAATCAGAATAGATTCACAGAATTTTTTTCTTGCTTTCTACATAGCATTTGCATTTTTCGAAGTGGTCAAGACAAATGAACAAGTCTAACATGAAGTATGAAGATTTGAGCTTGGTATAAACCTTATCCACTTAATTTTAGAGGAAACCATTAAGGATTGGATTTGAGATACTTCAGGTCACCCTGTTTCATGAGACTATGTTCATGAGTCTATTTAATGTGTCTAACTAGGACCCTTCATGTCATCCATACGAATCTTGAGACAACGACTTGATTAGAAACCTCACACTTAACACTTAACTCAAACCATATTGATGGTTGAAAAATCTTGGAGTCTAAGTTGGGACGATACTAGTCCGTTTCTTCAAGGGTGGCTCAGGAACCATTATTGGAGACTACCAAAATCGGTACTAAAACCCACTTCTTCTAGTAGCAAGGATATCTAACGACTAGAGAGTAGATTTAAACAAGGCTTCAGATGATGAATGGTCTACTAGCACAACCTTTCCAAGACTCCAAAACATGGGCGACTAAAAGATTCTATATCCATTGAGGAAAAACAAGAATACAGGGAAATGTAATGAAAAGAAAATTTCAAAAAGAATCCTACACCAAAAAGTCCATAAAAAATTTGAGCTTCTTGAGAAAGCCTGCTTCTTGGTGAAGACTCGGTTACACTGGCCGAGCTTCACAAGGGAATAAGACTACACTAGTCCATTTTCATTTCTTTTCCCATTCTAGCTTTCATCTCTTTCCAGAAAGCACCTGACCTTAGAAGGAAATATATATCTCTCCGAGTATGAGTTTCCAGATGAAGAGACTCGTTGATAGTTCAACATTTTATCTGGGAAGAACTAGCAAATTCACACACATGGTTCATGTCATTTAAGAGGATAGTTCTGACCAGATTGTGAATTGAACTAAATGATATGATTATGGAATCTAAGGGCTTTTGTGTCACACTTCCTAACCTTGATGCAGTTCTGAACACATCAAGAATCCAAAGATCTTCACCGAGCTCCGAACTTTGATTTATCAATACAAGTTTAAAAGGAAAAGAATATTCCAAGTTCTTTCTTTTTTTTCTTTTTTCCTTTTCTGCACTTATTAGCATAAGTGTTTGTTAGGGACTAACAAAGACAAGTATAGGGAGGGTGATGAATCTCCATTTCATCACCTTTATTCTTTGATTTTGGCCATAAATCCCAAGCTAAATGCATGTATATAGCATTAGTTTGTGAAAGATAACAATTAATAATTGACCAAGAAATATTGTACAATATACTGTATTTAATACCAAAATAAAGGAATAAAGGAAGAAAAGAAAAAGAATGAAGTGTCAAATACACTGAGTGACTCTAGACCCCGAGACCTAATCATCATGATGGCTTGGTCGATAAGGAATAAAGTAGGGCTACAGCAGCCAATTTTACAGAAAAACAGCTCACAAACCCTAATTTTATAACCCAATAAATAAATTTTAGGACCCATTTTATGTTCTTAATTTTATACTCCAAATAATAAACTCTTGACATGAAAGTTGTATATAAAAAATGCAAAGAAAAGTACAAAATTTATTTCATTAAAAGATAATGCATAGTGTGCCCAGGACACACAAAATTAGGTCATATTTATTATTATATTTTATCACTACGGACCAAAAATCACAAAACAATATAAAAAGAAAACCAGAAAAATAGAAAACCCTTCTTGGCCCTAAAAAAATTATTGTTTTCAAAAATCCAAAGATAGTAGTTTTCTATCCCATATTTTTATATATAATAATTATTACATATTATAATTAGTTTTGAGAAATTTTGGACCTATTTTATATTTTTAATTTTTAAAAAATTCAACATATTTATTTATTCCCTGATTTGGGATATTTTGGATTTTAAAAATACATAAAAGTAGCACAAATAATCAAACAAATAATCAAAAAACGATCAAAACTAGACGAATATTTGAAAAACACAAAAATATTTTATTTTGTAGTTTTTGACTATATATAGCTATATTTATACAGAGAATACCATATATTGTATTATATATATAGATAGTTATATATGTAGTTTATATTATTATTAATCATTATAGATATCCTAAATATATTTTAAATCCTTTAAAAAATAAAAAGGACTATTTTTATTTGTATTTACCGATTTTATTATATTTGTTATCTATATTATATATACCTATTTTATACATATTAATATATATATATATTATAGATTAAAAAATAAAAAGAAATTATAAATAAGAAAATTATAAAAATAAAATAAAAATTAAAGAATTTTTAAAATATATAAATAAAAAATCAAGAAAATTAAGTAATTAAAAACCCACAAAACATTAAGTAAACACTGTACAACTTAATAAATATCATAAATACACATTATTTAGAAATAAATAATATAATGACATCCCCATTGTTCGATGTGCTTGACATCGTACACATGCTTGCACACTATACACATTTATTATATTTCATTACTTGATTATTTTTATTGTGTGTTAATTGTTGACTTAATTATGGTCTTCATGAGTGGTCACATCAGCGACCGTGCCAATGGCGTCGTTGTCGGGGATTGCATATGAGCGTACTTGAATGTTGAGAGATATCTTCGGGTCTCACGTTCGATCACTTCAGCGACTGTGGTCCCACCTTGTGTGGACTGCACGACCGCTTCGCCTAATTTAATTAGTCGGTACTTGTGATTGGTCACTTCAGTGACTGAGGCCCCCCTTGTCAGACCTCACAACAACATCTTAGTGTTTGATTGGTTAATTAAATGGACTGTTACAAGGGCACAATGGATAGTGTAGCTTTTATCGTATATTTTTCTACATTATTCCTCTTTTATTTCTGCTATTTATTTTTTATATTTATTTTATCTATTTCTAACCCATCTTTTCTTTGTTAACTTTCTTGTGAGGGATTGTACGGTGACTATACATTCCTAGGAGTTTGACGCACCCGAGATGTGAGGAGATTGGCGCATTCCCTTATTTGCCCAATTGGAGAGAGCAGGGGAGAGAAGCAGAGAGAGAAAAGAAGAAGCAGATCTTCTCACATTTTCTTTTTCTTTTTGTGTGAGAGAATTTTTATTTTATTTTTATATATTAATTTATAATAATTCAGGACACTTGGATACTTCACTTTACGAGGTCCATTGCTCGGGTGTCTGTTCACATGGGGGCCTCATCAAGAATTTCCATGTTTTATCACTTGTATTTTATTTTATTTCTCATGTTTTGAGCTTTCCGCTTTATTTTTCTTTTTTTATGTGATTGAGCCCATAGACATTAGGGTTTCTTGACTTGGTAGCTAGGTCCACATCCTAATGAGAAACATGTATCTACAGAGATATACGCTTGGATCTAGTCAAATTTTAATTATTGATTACTTAGATTTGGAACAACACACCGTAAGAGGCTCTATACCATTCTAGTAGGACTTGATGTGGAGGGCACCGAAGAGTCTCCAAGATCGGACATTTAGGTTCCATTTTTTAGTAGTTAGCATTTGGTTCTTCACGTATAATAGGAATTCTTTTTTAGGGTGATTTCATGCTTTTGCATATAATGCATGTAGTGTATATATTTAATTTTCTGTCTTGCATCCTGCATGAAGAGAGCTGGGAAGAACGGTAAGCCCTCTTACTTTGCATGCTTCATTTGATATGAGGGTGAGATTTCCAACCTAGTTTCCACTTGTATGACTTTTCCGCTATCTCCCTCTGTTTTATATCACTTAGTATCAAAAAGAAAATACACAAAAATCATTAGGCACTTTTATTGAAAAAATACTCAAAAAAATAAAAATCCAAAAACTAAAACAAGGGGATTGATAATAAAACTTTGACCTTAATTAAAATTTTTAATGGCATCATTTTTGTCTTCATAAATACCTCATTATTTTCAGATACCATTCAGTCAGAGTGAGGCATGACCCCTAAGGATTAGAGCCCAAATCTTGATCTGTGTAAGCCTTGATAATCACCTGGGACAGGAAAATATTGGCACTTCTATTGTACGTAGGTGAGTAGGGCCTTGCCGAAGATGGTGTTCCCATCTTGTGTGGAGCATCCGACTTGGTCTGAAGTATTGAGCATATGCCACGCCCTCACGTGGATGTCTGTCTCATCTCCCCGCATCCAAGTACCTCACTTGTGAGGGAAGTATTGGTTTCACCTATTGGCTCCCTTTCTCTAATTCTTTGACTGAATAGCCCCCCAAGAATGGGATCAAGGACCTCTACGTGCGCATGTCACAGGTTACAAAGGATCTAGAACAAGTATGAGGTACTTTCCTAGAATTACACACTCTCCTCTAGGGTTGGCCCGCTAAGGACTTGTGAAAAGATTTTTCTTGCAAAATAAAATAAATTTTAAAAGATAAAATAGTCGAACCTTTACAACTTTATCTGTGTCGAGTTGGTGAATCCAAAACTTGTTTGGTGTTTGTTTAATTTAGATTAAGTTCAAAGATCAGTCCCCCGCACATTTGTGCCATTTTTTTTACTTTCTCCATTTTATTCGCTTTTGACCCTCTCTCACTTTGAGCAATCTACTGTGTTACTCCTTTTATTCCTTCTTTATCATTGTATCCTTCATCCATTCTCGATCTCCTTATTGACCCTCAAGATGGCGACTCATGGATGACTTGGTCAGACCCTGCCGACACCCATATCGATTTCATGTAGCTGATATCTCAAATAAATCAAGGCGATTCTCGAGATCACGATTCAGACTTTGTGAACCGCTCTCCAGAGTCCCTGTCTTCTTTAAGAAATTGGATCATTCTTGTCCCGAACTCTGCCCATTTTGGATAGAAATAGATTTTACTCCATACATGTATCCATCCTTAAACTTATCAACTTGACTTATTTTTTTATTAAATCTAATTCAAGTCTAAAGTTGACAAATATTAATTTTATAGGAAACCTAATTAATTGAGGAAGATAAACATATTTTCTAAATTTCTAGTGCTTAAAATGTAGCAAATAAACCAAGTTTACAAGTATTTTGCAATTTTTCAGTCAAATAGAGTCAAAAATTAATGAAACTTGGTCTCAATGTCAAATTATCCAAAATTAGACTACTATAATGTTTTTGGAATTTTCTGATGAGTTAGAATTTTATATGAATATCTAAACACATATAAGGCGACTTTGAGTAAATTAATACTAATAAATACCAACACCAAGTATCAAGACAAACCATAATTATTCTAAATAATCTTTTACTAAAGAATCTAAGAAAAAATTAATCTTGGTAAAATATACATATAGAGGAAGTTAAAAATCAATTTTCCTAATCATATATTATTTATTTTTGAGCACATGATAAATACAATTTTGATTAATTTTGCACATGTGTTAAAGAATAATTAACTCTACAATTTATGATATTTTTGGAATATTTAGAGCTATGTGTGATTTATAAAGAATTTTTGAACATCAAATAGATAAAACAAGAGACAAGCATCTGTCCTATACATTAATCTCATAAAGGATATGTATGATAGGGCTTTATCTTGTGTTAGGACCCCGACGGGGAAGACTGACTATTTTGATATCAACATTGGTTTACATCAAGGTTCAGCTTTGAGTCCATTTCTTTTTACTTTGATTATGGACGAGTTGACAAGTCACATTCAGGATGAGTTACCTTGGTGTATGTTATTTGCTGATGATATTGTGTTGATTGACGAGACTATAGATGGAGTAAATGAGAAGCTTGAGGTTTGGAGACATGCATTGGAGACTAAAGGTTTTCGTATAAGTAGGGCTAAGACGGAATATATGGAATGCACCTTTGATGGAAGCAATGGTGAAGGAATCGAGGTGAAGATTGGTGACGATAACATCCAGAAGAGATATTCTTTTAGATATCTGGGATCTATTTTGCAACATGATGGAGAAATTGATGGAGATGTTACTAATAGAATAAATGCAGGCTGGCTAAAGTGGAGAGGAGCCCCGTTGTTCTCTGTGATAAGAAAATACCTTTAAAAATTAAAGGAAAGTTTTACAAAGCAGCCGTGAGACATGTTATGCGTTATGGTTCTGAATGTTGGCCTATGAACCATAGACATGTGCAGAGAATGGCTGTAGCAGAAATGAAAATGCTAAGATGGATGTGTGGACATACACGTAAAGATCGGATTCGGAATGATGCAATCAGAAAGAAAGTTGGTATAGCTCCGATCGAGGATAAGATGCGAGAAAACCGCTTAAGATGGTTTGGTCATTTGCAAAGAAGGTCAACTGATGCACCGGTTAGGAGATGCGAGTGTTGGGATGCTGAGCCGGCTAAGAGAGGGCGAGGATGGCCCAAGAAGTGTTGGAAAGAGACTATACGAAGGGATCTTAGTTTGCTTGATATAAGTCCAAGATTGACCCAAGATAGATCTGAATGGAGGCGAAGAATCCATGTAGCCGACCCTACTTAATTGTGGGAAAAGGCTTTGTTGTTGTTGTTGAAATAGATAAAACAAGCATTGTTTCACCACATTAGTTTTATTAAATCACACATACATTAGAAAAATATAAATGAATACTCACGTTGTAGTGCATTACTTATTCTTTAACATGTAAGTTTTGATAAAATAGGATGATAAAAAGTTAAATATATAATACCAAAATATAAACACAGTAGAAGGACTATTATGCAATTACCTAAACATGTTAGAGTATTTGTATAAAATGTCTAGAGGTGAGGGTGTAGGTGTATTTCTTGATCTTTGGAGGGTACACCTATAATTTCTCCAAGTCACGTATGTTGTGCTTATGATGGGACCTTAAATCATGCATCTAGAATACACACTTCTTCTATTGATCTGGTGGCTCAAAAGGAGTCATGTGGCTGGCTCTGATCTCGCTCCAAGGATGATCGGATACCTTGAGCTTTGGGTGATCTGCAACCCTCTTATCAGGATTAGAAGGTAAATGTATATCCCCCCTTCTTCTCCTCAAATGGTGTCTACTAAGGAGGCGATGGCGAAGATATGGTTGATACATGACCAAATTTCGTTGGATGATGCCGGTGCTAAAGTTTCTGGCCAAGGGGCTCAAGTACCTAGAAGTTATCATCGGAAGGGATGACTTGAAGGTCAAATGACAATGGCTGAAAAGGTGTGGCATAGGATCTGTAACAATGTGAAGGATGGATCCTTAGTCTATGATTTGATGATAACCGGAGGTGACGATGATATGGTGAGATAAAAGGGGAAATGTGGGGGTTGGAAAAGGTAAGGTGGTTTGGTTCATCGGATGTGTATTCGAGTTAGGAATGGATGTGAAGAAGGAATTGAGGATGGGTTGGTTTTATATAGCAAAAAAATGAAGGTGAAAATGAAGAAGATAAAACACGACATAAATGAAGAAGGAAGAGTAGAGAAAATGAGGTATACTTGGTGGCGAGTGGTTTCACCAGTAGTTGCAGTCGTGACAGTGATCTCCTGCTCTTCTCTTAAACCACGTGGCGAAGGTGTCTAGATCGACTAATCTTAGGGAGGAGAATAATATTGGACGTTCAAGGGCTAGATTAAAACATGCCTCCCATAGGATGAGGGAAGGGACCACAACACCCACCATAGTCAGAACAGGGCCAACAACCAGACCAGAATGCAGTGAATGCCTAGCTTCTTGCCTCCATTCAAGAAATTCAACATCAACTCACCGACCAGGCATTGGTCCAGGTTACCTTCCAAGGCATGCTCAATGATCTTAGGAGAAGGAGAGACAATCCAGGAGGAGTAAGAGGAGAAGAGGAAGAAAGATAAGATGGAGCCCATGGATTCCCGATGAATGAGCCAAGAGGAGAGAGGCCCAAGCCTACTCTTAAAGAGACATACAACCCTAGCGCATGCTAGTTGACTGAGTGGATTCAAATCCCACCGATCCATGCACATTTCGAGTTGAAGCCTCAACTCTTAGCTCTCCTTCCCAGCTTCCATGGGAATTCAAATGAAGAACCATATATCCATCTATAATAGTTTTCTCGCATCTGCGGAATAACGTACTACCCTAACATAACATTACGTGTAGTCAAGATGATGGTGTTTCCATTCAGCCTTCATGATAAGGCACTATATTGGATCAATCATCTAGGGAAAGTTGTCATGACCTGGGAGGAGTTCAAGTTAGCATTCTTGCACAAATTCTACCTTCTTGATAAGCTCAATCAGATGCAAGATCACATTGCCGATTTCTTCCAAGCTGCCCACGGGTCTATTCATGAGGCTTGAGAGAGTTTCAGAGATTTCCAAGAGAAATGCCCCCATAATGATATTCCTTGGACCGACCTGGTCCAACACCTCTTTGGAGGACTGACTCTCAAGAACCATAGGCTCGTAGATGTCTCATGTGGATGGTAGCATTTCAATAATGGCATGGATGTCATTTGGCAAATTTTCGAGGAAATGGCTGAAGGAGAGGCCACCTTGTCATTGTACCACACTTATCAGCGCCAGCCACAGACTCAACAGAAGCCAGTTCATATAGTAGCATCTCATGACCCGATCAGGGATGAGATCTCCAACTTGAGCATTATAGGGAGCCACCTGTCCAAAGTGGGCACTATTGAGAAACGATTACAGGACCTTGAAAAACTAATTATGATCGAACAAAGGACTCAAAATCTGGACAAATTGGATCAAATCACCAAGCAACTAGAGCTGCTGATGAGCACAATTAGCTCTTCCTAGTCAGTTTCTACATCAGCCATGACTCATGCCGAGACGAAGGAGCCATCATCTCCTCGTCCTCCTTAGCAAAGTACACCGCAACCGGCAGTTCATCACGTGTACTATGTGCAAGCACCTAAGCCTACATCAACCTAGCAAGTGCAACAACAATTAGTTGTGTACCAACCCAAGTTTTAGATTAGTTAGGATCCATGTTCTCTACCTCCGCCTCTCATTCAGGAGGTGAATGGTGTATGGTCAAATGATGTACAACTGGACTATCCATGCGAACATCAGTAGGGTCAATATTCAGCTTCTTATCCATTCCCTCAATATAAAGGAGGGAGTTTTGTCCAGAACCAACAGCCTCAGCATCGGCTGTCTCCACTGTACCAGAGTAACTAGAGATAGAATTCCTACTAGTAACTGTCATATCGCCACACCAGCCATACCTGTAGTATGTGATTGCTCCATACTAGTAATACCCTCCCCAACACCATCAGTACCAGCCTTCTCCTCAATACAATTCCCAGCATTCTTACCAACAGACTCCACACCATTTCCAGTCTCAGTGTGGTCAGCATGTTGAACCATCTGAGGTTGCTCCCGTGAACCATTCCTTGGACTGCTTGGCTCAACTGGTGAAGAGCCTAGCAGAAATGAGCCAGAAGCTATATGATCTCATTGCTGCCAAAACTCCTACTCCGACATAGGTGGAGGCAAACCCCAACAATTTCAGGAAGAGAGAGCATGTGGTTTGTGATGTTCCGTCCAATCCCACAAAGTCAGATGTGCTTGATATGTCTTTATCTATTGTTGTCACTCTAAGAGCGATAGGATCTTGTAGCCTATTTCCACTTCTAATGGGAAGAATAAAGCTTTACTTGATGAATATTCATCTTCTTCATCAACCTATCAAGCAGTCGGACCGACTGAGGAAGAAGAGGATGACGGAGAAGCACCACAAACAAAAATTCAAAAATGCAAAAAAAATCAAAAAGAACAAAAATATAACAACAAATGAAGCAATGTTGTGCTAGCACAGGAGAGGACTGCACCTGCAACCGATCCAGTGCCAGCCAATGAGCCCCGCATGCCATTTCTAGATTCTTGCCTCTTATGGATGGGTATGTTCTTTTTTGTCATACATTTGTACAACAAGATGTGGACATTAGTTTTGATGTAAATAAGAACATTTCTTTTGATTCTATACATATTCCTTTTCTAGATGCAATGCTAAAATCCCAAAAAAATAGAAATTTGAAAACTACCTTGTCGGAAATGCCTCTACTAAAGCCATCAAGTACATGTCAAATATCAAGAAAGAATTGAAAGAGGCATGTACTTCGAATTGATAGCCGTGTTGAGCCAAAGAAAAAAATGTGAAGCACATTCTAATCGCAACTATAATAAACACAATCAACAATATCCCTAGCAAGAAGAAAGACGTGGGAGCTCCTCTTATAAGATGTTAGATGTTCAACCAAGAGTTCGATCGAACACTTCTTGATAGTGGGTCATCGATCAATCGGATGCCTACTTCAATGCTAAAAGAATTTGGGTTGGGACCGCTTAAGTCTACCAGAATGATTTTGTAGTTTGCATATACATCAATCAAACGGCCCTGGGGTATTTTGGATGATATCATTGTCACCATTCTAGGGATGAAATTTTTTATGGACTTCATTGTATTGGACATGGATAGCTCAACTCCTTTACTACATACCCCGATCATCCTTAGACGATCATTCATTTGAACAACCGAAGCAATGGTGGACTATGGCACTGTACATATCACCTTTCATTCTAACAGTGACAAGCTACCCATCCAGACGATCCAAGTGCCAAAACCATCAGATTCTGCATCAGATGAGAGTAAGTCTGCACAGTAGAGAACAAAAGATTGTGACTTTTTGGCAGAAACCTATGATAAAAATCTATTCATGGATGATATCGAGACCCACAAATTCCTTTCCACTGAGGAAGGAGTGGACAGCACAGTCGAATTTCCCTTTATCTTTGAAGATGAGATCTTTGCTGATTTTCTTGAAGAATTCATTCTTGGCCATCTATCCTTGGTAGAGAAAGAGAAAATTATTGATTTTGTATGAACAAGATGATATCATTGAAAAGTTTTGTGCAGCACTGAATTCAGAGTTTGAATTGCCTATTGTGGACAGTTTACAATTGATGGATCCGACACCACCACCATGTACAATTGTCGAAGTTGTTACTGAAATGATTCAGATCCCACCTTAACTCAAACCACTTCCAGAAAACATGAAGTATGCCTTCCTTACAGGTGCATAGAATATGTTCCCAGTGATCATCAATTCCTAGATGAACAAGGAAGAAGAATCTCATCTGCTCGAGATTCTAGAAAGCAACTACACTACCATAGGCTGGAAAATTTCATATCTCCATCGGATCAATCCTTCACCGTATTCCCATCACATATACCTTAAAGAAGATAACAAGCTGTTTTGAGAGTTTCAACGCAAAATACCCCAATCAGGAGGTTGCGATGAATGAAATTACAAAAAGGTGTGATGTGGGATTCATATATCCCATCTTTGACTTAAAATGGGTGAGTCCCCTACATGTAGTGCCAAAGAAATGAGGGATCACCATCATGAAGAATGACAAAGAAGAGGAGTCCCTAACCAGAGTTCCAACTTCTTGGTGTGTCTGTGTGGATTACATGTGCTTGACCTATTGATTAGCCAAACCTGATCAGGTGCGGAGGGTCTTGCACTCCACACAAGGCGGTGCGTGGTTTATGTGGGAACTGCTCATAGAGACCAAGCGACTAACCAACAATCAACCCACATAATAGAGAAATCAAGCAATCAAGAATAAGTGTGTGAATTAAAATTTATTATTACCTAAAAACAAGTGTACGGTGACAAGCAGAGTAGGGGTTGAACACAGGAAGCAACACATGATAGCACGATATATTATTTATATAAGTGAATAATATGTATGTATAAGTATGCACAATATCACCCAAGGTGTGTGAGTTTTGATTATATAAAACGATCTTTTTATACTATTTATTATATATTTATTTTTTAAATGTTAAATTTCTTTTTATTTTAATATATAATTTAGATATATGTATATAATTATATATAGATAAATATAATATAAGGTAATATAAGTATAAATACAACTAAAAATAATAAAAAAATTATAGAATAAACTATTTTTATGCTTTTATATTTTTCTAATGTTTTTGTGATTTTTTAGGAATTTTTACTAATTTAGAGATGATTTTAAAGCCAGAAATAGTAAAAAAACAATAACTAATTAAATAGGCTGAATTGTTTTGGAATTTAAAAATATAAAAGTCTCAAAATTCTCCAAACCTATTTTTAATAAATAATATATAATAATAAAATCAGAGATAGAAATAATTATTTTGAAATTTTAAAATTTTTTTATAATTTTTATAAGGATTTTAGAGATTTTTAATTTTTAGTGATTTTCTTTTTCTATTTATAGGGATTTTTGGTATGGATGCACAAAATAAAATAATCAACCACTACTTTTTTGAAATTTTAAATATAGCTTTATATTTTTGGATTTTTTTAAAGAAAGTAGAAAATAGAAAGTGCTATTTTGATTTTTAATAAATAGGAAAAGCTCCTAAAATGCAAAACAAATACATAGCATAAAGAGAATGCAAAGAGGCACAAAACCCTATTTTTTCATAATTTTTGGAGCATAGATGATATTTTTAGAAAATAGAAAACAAATATAAAAATTACTTAAATTGGCATGGGTAGATTTGTAATTAAAATAAAAAGTAGGGAGAAACGATGCAAAATATCCAAAAGTTTGTACTAATATTCAGATTTTATAAACTAAACATCAATTACAAAAATCATAGGGGTGTCATTATAAAATTCCCAGCTCACGTGGGGGGCCACGTGAGCTAAGCTGGTAAGGTCCTAAATGCAATATAACAAAAGGTCAGGGGTCTCCTTGCAAGTTTTACAAAAAAACATGCCTTAGCACATGCCCGACAGAGAAATAACAAAAACTATAAGGTCCCGATTACAAAATATCTGATTAAAATTGCATTACATGCAGAATATTTAAATGCTTAATTAATATAAAAAAGCGGCAGGGCTTCAGCACAATATACCCATATATCGACGTAGGAGAACAACTCACAGTGAGCCACATCAGCTCACTTAAGATCGATCCAACTCGGGGGCACACCGCTTCACCGAAGATCGAACGGTCTGGAACTGGACGCTTTGCTCGATCCAATGGCTATGGGCAGTTGTGGAAGAACATAGAGGAACTCTATGTTCCCCTCGCTTCGATCGTCTATTTTGGACGCCTCCGGCCACGCGTCGCCTCACTGATGGGTGCTCTGGCTTCTTGGGGCTCCTCCGCAGCAACAGGTCTCCTTGGATTACATCTAGGACCCTCGATCAGAATCTAGAAGTTCTTCCGCCCGGAGCTTCAGATGGACTTCAAAATGGCTCCAAGTGCTTCGTCTAGGATTAGGACCTTCACAAAAGACTTCCTCGGCTCGAGGAAGACACCTCGGATAAAAATCGAAGGTCAAGGCTTCATGGATGGTGATGGGTATGAACACATGCGAGGCAGTGATAGAAGGAGCTTGGGGTACTCAAATCCGTGATCGATTCAAGGAAGAATTGTGCGGTTCATGCAGAGAAATGGATCAATAATGGAATGGAGTGGTCAACGGGTCAGAATACAAGTTCATTCTCAAAGGAACATAAATGAATTCTACACTAGCGATATTACCTAAAATTAACGGGAAAAGGCCTCGACCACATCTGGAAGCACAGTAGGTTGTTGAACCACCGGGCAGAGCTCCTGCGATACTTGGATCTTCTCCTCCTTTGCACCTCCTCACTGTAGACCACCAACTACGCCTTGTTGTCACCAATGTGAAGCTCCAGGTATGATCTAAGGGACTGAGAGTGAGTGAAAAGGGATCAAACTTCAACAAATGGTGGAGGAGGTTTATTTAAAGGAAGAACGAGGAGGGATGTTGCAGCTTGGATTCAGCTCGAATCGATGAGGATTGACAAGATTTCAAGCCTTGGTGTGAATTAAGGAGATCAAATCTCCACAATTTGCTCAGCACACCAAGGCATATCATGATTGAGTCGAGCAGAAAAAGGGAGGAAATTGGGTTCTGACAAGTCCAAAGCTCGAGAAGGAGAGAGGGGGTAGTTGACCCCAGATAAACTAGGGTTTGATTCTGGTTGGTCCACGTCGACCAACAAAAAAAATCAAAGGTTGAAATGTGTTGTTAAATAGATAGAAAATAATAATTGATTTTATTAATTTTTTGTGAAAGCATAAAAAATGTTTCTTGTTTTATGTAAAATTTAATTTTTATTTATTTTTTTGAGATGATTTATTATAAGGTAGTATTTAATGGTAAATCATAGGTATATTTACCAATATATTATATATTTTATTATAATTTTGGATTTTATTATTTTATTCACATAATTTATATATTTATAGCTTGTTTAGATAAAATTAAATATATTCTTATTTTATTTTTAAGAAGTTATTTGCATACCAAAATAAATATAAGTATTTATTACATATGTATATGTATAGGTAGTTCATCTATATATTTTATAAACTTATTTATTTTAGTTTATTTCTAATGGGTTTATTTTATTCTAATTACGTACATATACTATAAATAATATTTATAAAATTACAAAAATATAAAATAATGAAAAATATAAAGAATAAATAAAATGAATATTTCATTTTTTATATTGTATAATAGGGGCCCAAAACCTATCTTCTGCATCCTAACTCCACATTAAGCGAAACCACCTTTATTAAATAGATAATAACAAGTTATATACAATTAAAGATGATTTTTATGGATTTTGAGTCTGTATGGAGAAGATACGGGGCAGTGAAGTTTGGGTTTTGGATTTTTATTCCAAGTCTAAAATGTACAATTTGTATTATTTTTATGTGAAATAAAATTTGTATTTTTATTTATTTTTATCTATAAATTTCATGTACAAAATTGATTTATTTAATGTATAAACAATAAAGAATAAAATGGGTATGGTGTTTATTGGCCCTTATCCCCCCTACTTTATTCCTTGTTCACCCAATCATCATGATGCCTAGATCTCGGTGTTTAGGGCCATGAAATACATTTGTCATTTTATTTCTTTTTCTTTTCTTTTTTTATTCTTTTATTTTGGCTTTAAATACAATAGTTTATTTAAAATTTACACAATAAATAATAGATTTAATTTATGCAAAATAATGATATTTACATGCATTTATCTAGGGTTTAAAGGCAAAAATGAAAGAATAAAGGTGATGAAATGGAGATTCATCACCCCCTATACTTGCCTTTGCTAGTCCGTAGCAAACGCTTATGTCTATAAGTGCAGAAAAGAAAATAAAGGAAAGAAAAAGAAAGAACTTGGATTGATTTTAGCTCTTAAACTTGTCTTTATAAAGTAAAAGTTTGGAGCTTAGTCAAACCTTTGGAATTTAAGTTTGGTCAAAAATTAATGGGAAACAGATTTGGGAAATAATCGCCTCTAAGAACCACAAAACTTTGCTCAAATCTCTTCAATAGCCAAGTCAGAATAAGTCAACTCATATAGAAAACCTTATGACCATGAATCTATCATGAACAATGTGTGGTATGTAGCTCTCCTCGGTTGAAGCAATAAAGTCAATCTTCTCCAACATGGTGACCATAATTCCCCAATGCAACAACTCTTTCCTCGAGAAATGGGGTATCCCTTATAAATTCAAGTGCAACCGGCTCAAGAAGAGGAGGTGGAGAGAAGAATGGATAGTAGCCAGTGTAGATTCCTATCCTAGGATGCTTGGTTGGTGTAGCCAAGTCATCCGGCTGCAGGCTCACACATATTTGACTTTGAAGCTCAAGCTTGCTTATTGGCTATAAATATACACATACTCTTCCGGGGATTGATTTTTCTTTGATTTTGTCTGTCTATTCTTTTTTGAGTTTTTTGAATATGCATTTTTTTAATACTATATACTACATCATTTATATAAGGACGTTTTCCTCTTGAGCCAGTAGACTATCCCTCTTTTCAAGTATTGGTGCAACCCACAACTTCTGTCATTAAACCGCATGGCTACTGGATCAATTGAGGTACAACGGCCATAAATGTGTGACGTTTGATGTTTTCATTGGCTTGTGTCTCATGTGGGCAAATCCAAACCTCTACCACTTCAACTGAGGTAAGCAAAGTGCAAGGTGCAGGTGCACAAGCTAGGTCATTATCAACAAGAGTCATGAGTGTGTTCCAAATATTCTACTTAGGCAGTCTAACGACATTGAACCAAGTCTCATGGTCTCAAAGAATTAAGTTTAGCAGACCTGAAGTGTGTCACTTCCAGTTCTTATAAAATTCCTGTGATTAAGTGGATTAAGGTCCAACCAAGCTCCAATCTTCGGATTTTATTTAGACTAGTTCAATTATCACCATCAATCCCAAAAATGCAAATGCTATATACAATGCAAGGAAAATATTTTTGTAATGCAATTTTCTGGTTTTGAACTTTTTATGGTTTTTTTGAAAATGTTTTGCAAAATTTTATGCAATTTTTTTGAAGAGCTTTTGCAAATGTTTTAGGGTTTTTAATTTTGCAGATTTTTATAGATTTTTTGTTTTGCAAAATTTTAGAGATTTTTGAAAAACAAAAGCAATATGTGTAAATATTTACACCGGAGTACATCTTGTTATTTACAAGAGTTGGGATTTAGGAATTTATAGGTTTGTATATATGGTTTGCAAAGTGTCTTTATTTGCTTGAATTAGGTACATTGTTCACAAAATAATTTGAAAATATTTTCACAAAAATTTTGAAAACTTTATTTGCAAACTAATTTGACAAATAATTTTTACAAACATTTACAAAATTTGAAAATCATTTTGCAAAGATTTTTCAAATAGTATGTATAGAGTTTTCAAACTATTTTTGTAACCATTTTCAAAATTATTTGCAAATAGATTTTCAAAATATTTTATTCCAAGGAATGCAAGAAATTTTAGAAACAAAATATTTTATACAAAGGTTCAAAATATTTTACAAAATATTTTTCTAATAGTTTCAAAAGATTCTTTGGATAAACCATTTTTCGAAAATTTTACAAAAGTCTTTTTAACCTGATTTATTACTCAATATATCCAAAGAATCATGTGTTTTAATTTTTAATAATTGGCCATATTATAAAAAATATGAAAGTACGAGTTATGGATAAAGTATATACAACGTATATACGACCCCCCTATACTTAGCTTGAGTTATGTCCTCATAGATCAGAGAGAAAAAGAGAAGACATAACACGTACTAAGTATAGAACAATCTATACTACAACGACTAAAGAATAATGAATCAAGGAATGAGAAGTCAGTCATCCCCCCTATACTAAGGATCAAGTAATCCTAAGTATAAAACAATATATACTACAACGACTAAAGAATAATGGAGGGATGAGGGTGGGGATAAAAAAATCAGTGGCTCAGCCTGTCTCCCCCCTATACTTAGGGTAAAATAACCCTAAGTATAGAAAGAATGTCAAAAGCTTAGGAGACAGGAGATGGGATTGAATAATGAGCACTCGTGTACACTCGCCCCTCAATACTAAGATGAAGCATATCTTAAGTATAACAATGATGAATGAGATGAGTGGAGCTTTTAAAAGAATGAAAGAATTAAAAACAAAAAAAAAAGAAAAGAAGAAAAATAAGAAAATGATTAACTACTTAAAAATGTTTTTGGTTGCTTTGTCTGAATCTCTAGATGTTGCAGCTGGAAGTTCTGCATTATAGGCCACCTGAATGGAGTCAACCATGGATAGGAAGGTACTATGCTCGAGGTACGGCTTTAGAAGTTGTATGTTGATGATGAAAAACTATGCTAGTTGACAATCCAAATATGACTATGCTTCCATTGTCGCGTACATACTTCACTACAAACAGCTCTGTCCACTTGCTTTTCAACTTCCCTAGGAAAGTTTTAACATCGCATCAAACAACCAAACTTTCTGACCCGGCTCGAAGGTCTTGCGGCGGAAGTGCTTGTCGTGCCACTCTTGACCTTCTCCTTGTACATAAGATTGTTGTCGTATGCATAGTCATGAAATTCAAGCAGTTTGTTCATATCTTTCTTTCTATTCTTCCTATCTTTTCTCTAGTCTAAATTGCAGATGTTAATTTCCCTTAAACAATTGTGAAACAACTCGATGGTCAAATGGCATGGCTTGCCGTATACGAGGCAGTAGAGAGACATTCCCAGATGAGACATGTACGTAGTCCGATAGGCCCAGAGAACTGAGTCAAGCAGTTGAGACCAATTCTTTCTATCTGGACATACAAGTTTCTGGAGAATCATTTTGATTTCCATATTCTAACTTCTACCAAGCTATTAGATTGTGGGTAGTACGGAGAGCCTACACACTGTTCAGTATTCTTGAGTCAGCTTCTTCACCTCTATGTTTATGAAATGGCTACCCCCATCTGATATGAGAATTTTGAGGATCCTGAACCATGCAATGATGTTTTCTTTCATACATTGACATATGACAAGACTGTTATCGGCTCGAGTAGGGATAGCCTCCACCCAACGACTCACATAGTCGACAACAAGCAGAATATATTCATACCCCTAACTATTTGGAAATAGACCCATGAAGTCAATACCCCATGCATCGAACACTTCTTGAAATCTGAATATATTTCATGGGCATTATGTCTCTCATTCTAATTATTCCACCCATTTTGTGATAGTCAGTGCATTTCTTCACAAAGTCTTCTACATATTTGAATAAGGTTGGACACCAAAGGCCATATTGTAATATTTTTGTTGTCATATGTCTTCCAAAGTCATGTCCTCCTGATTCTCGGGCATGGCAATGCTCAAGGACACTTTGAACTTCCTCCTGAGTAATGCAACTCCTCCAGATGCAATCTACCCACTTACAAAAGAGATATAAATCCTCCCACTAATAGAAATAAATATCCGACAAGAATTTGTCGACCTTCAGTTTCGGCCAATCCTATGGAGTTCTCATGGACACAAGATAGTTCACAATGTCAACGAACCATGGGAGTGAGCTGACTGATAGAATTGCCTCATTTGGAAAGTTTCTAGTGCTAGGAATTAGGCTCTGCTCAGGAGTGTATGCCTCTAGCAATATTGACAAGTGGTCTTCCACCACATTTTTTATTCCAAGTTTAACACTAATTTCAAGATCAAATTCTTCGAGCATAAGGATCCATCCGATAAGCCTTGGTTTGACATACTTCTTGGCTTGCAAGTACCTGATGGAAGAATGATCTATGTATACAATTATCTTGGACCCAAGCAAACAGGATCTGATCTTCTCCATGGCAAAAATGACTTCTGGTAGGCCTTTCTCTATGACAGTGTAATTCCTTTAAGATTCATCAAGAGTTTTGTTGGCATAGTGAATAGCAAATGGAATATGAGCTCTCTTTTGTCTTAGAACCACTCCAATGGTATAGTCTGAAGCATCTGTCATGATCTCGAATAAAAGAGCCAATCTGGCGGTTGAAGGACATGGGCCTGAGTAATTATGTCTTTTAAGTGATTAAAGGCTTGGAGGACTCTGGCATCTACAACAAAACTTGCCTCCTTGCCTAGAAGTTCAGTCAGCAGTCAGGCAATTTTACTGAAATCCTTGATGAATCTTCTATACAAGCCCACATGCCCAAGGATAGACTGGACTTGCTTTAAGTTGGTTAGTGGCTCAATCTTAGAAATGACTTCGACCTTCATGGGTCTCCATGCCATGATTTGAGATGATATGGCCTAGCACAATTCCCTCGGTTACCATAAAATTGATCTTCTCCCATGAGAGCACCAAGTTGACTTTGCAGCATCTCTTCAGGTCTCAGACTAACTATTATAAACATTGATCAAAACTGTCGTCGTAGATCGAGAAATCATCCATAAGTACTTCGAGAAAACTGCCAACCATCTCTTTGAATACTGCCAACATACACCTTTAAAAGGTTGCAGGAGCATTTCATAAGCTGAATGACATCCTACAGAAGGCATACATCCTGAATTGACAAGTGAAGGTTGTTTTCTCTTGATCTTCTGGGGCGATTGCAACCTGATTGTACCGTCCAAGAAGCAGAAGTACTCCTTTGCTGCCAGTCGCTCACTAATCTGGTCGATGAAGGAAATCGAGAAGTGGTCCTTCTTGGTTGTTAGGTTCAAGCGTCTGTAATCAACATATACATGTAAAGATGTAGGAACTCTAGTCACGATCTCCTCTCCTTTATCCTTCTTCATGATGGTGATCCCTGACTTTTTCGGTACTACATGCAAGGGGTTCACCCACTTCAAGTCGGAGATAAGATAAATGAAGCATGCATCACACCATTTCTTGATTTCATTCATAACAACCTCCTTGATATTTGGATCTAGTCTTATCCAGAATTCGTGGGACAACTTGGTATCTTCTTCTAAGTAAATTTGATGGGAGCACAAGGAAGGATCAATCCTCAGAGATCAGAAATTTTCAGCCAATAGTCTTGTGGTTTCTTTCTAGAACCTCAAGCACACGAGATTCTTGTTCTCAAATCAATTGGGTATTGATGATTACAGGAAACATGTTGGGCTCGCTCACAAGGAAGGCATATTTCATGTTTATTAGAAGCTGCTTTAGCTCTGGTGGTGTCTATATGTTTTTGGGGGTAACCTCATGAACAATGCAGGGCATTGGTGGGGTCAGATTTGGCACTTGTATATTGTCCACCTTTGACACTATAAGCTCTGAATCTATTGATGCACAAAAATTTTCAATGATAGAATCTTGTTCTAAGAATTCAACAAATCTCTTCTGCCTCTGCTATGGGCAGGTGGCCATCAATCAACTCATCTGGCAAATCAATAAAGATCTTGTCTTCTAAGAAAGAGGGGAAGTCGATTGCGTATACATTCCTTCCTGTAGAGAGGAATTTGTGGTTTTGATGCCATCCATGAACATGTTGGTGTCTCTAATTTCTGCAAGAAAATCACAGTCTTCGGTCTAGTCTATCGGTGCACTTGCATCTGATTCAGATTCTGTCAAATTGGGCACCTAGATCATTTGAATTGGCACCTTGTAATTATTTGAGAAGGAAGTGATCTGTCCACTACCGTAATACACCACTACTTCGGCTGTTCATAGGAACGGTCATCCAAGTAGTATCAAGGTGTTCAGAAGAGGAGTTGATATGTGCATATCTAATATGATGAAGTTCACAGGGAACTGTTTTCCCTGAACGGTGACGACGACATTTTCCAAAATTACTCAAGGCTACTTAACTGAAGTGTCCACAAATTTGTAGAATCATTTTGGTTGAATTAAGCGATCCTAACCTGAATTCTTTTAGTAGTTAAGTAGGGATAAAATTAATTTATGATCCGCTAACAAGAAGAGTTCAGTCGGACTCTTGATCAAATATCATGCATCGGTGAGTGGGGCTCCCATGTCTTTCTTTTTGCTTGGGAGATTGCTGATTGCGTTGATAGTTGCCACTATCAGGATGTGCTTCACGTTTCATTGTCTGGTACAGTGTGGCTATCTCTTCGAAGTACATGCCTCTTTGAGTCCCTTCTTTATATTTGCCATGTAGTTAATGGTATGTAGCAAAGGCATCTCAAGAACAAGATCTGAATTATTTGCTCAACATCAGGATCTGACAATGCAATTTTAAAATTTTATTTTTTTATTTATCTAGAGCATATGGAAAGGGAATATTTATAGACCCCAAATCAACAGAAATATTATTCTTTTTTATAATAGAATATATGCCCACATCTGGCTATAATGTTAAATGACAAAAATAAGTGTCTTCATCCGTCGAACGTGGTAGGCATCCAAAAATAATAGGCGAGACTTCATCGACTGACTCTAGATCTGCAGGTGCGGTCCTCCCCATTGTTGGCTGGCTGGTGCTTCAGCCGCAGTTATTATCTTTTTTGGTGTTTTTGAGCTTTTTTATTTTTTGTATTTTTGGTGCTTCTCCTTATTCTTCTTCCTCACCTGACTCGACTGCCGGTCCGGCTGATGAAGAAGAGGATGATGGCTCGCTTGTAGAAGCTTTATTTTTGCCCTTCATTGTTGCAGATGGCTACAACATTCTATCGCTTCTAAGAGTAACAACATTAGATAAATAAACATCATGGACATCTGACTCTATGGGTTTGGCAAGAACATCATAAACTACATGCTCATGCTTTTAGAAATTGTTAGGGCTCTCCTCCATGTGTGCTGGTATGTGTGTCTTGGCAGTAGTGAGGTCATCGATCTTCTAACTCATTCCTACGAGGCTCTTCACAAGGTGAGACAAGCAGTCGAGGGCAGGGTTCACAAAAGGGGCCTCTAATTATTCATCGTGCTAGCCACACTGAGATTGAGAGTGGTGTTGAGGCTGCTCGTAGGAGATATATGACGGATACTGAGGAGGAAACTGATATTATTGGTGATGAGGAGGAGGGTGCTGATACGGTACAATCGCATACTGCTGGTTCTGCTGATTTGACTGATACTACAGTTACTGATACTGATTTTATCTCTAGCCCAACTAATATGTCTGAGACTGCTTGTTGTTAGGTTGATGTTGACCTTTGACAAATCTCCCTCCTTGCTGTTGAGGGAATGGGCGATTGCTTGAAGGTTGATCCTGCTATTGTCCACCAAGACGAGTCAGTTGTGCGTCATTCAACCATACACCATTCACCTCTTGAATGAGGGGTGGTGGAAAGGATTATTGATTGGGAATAATATGGGGCTCTGGTTGGTATACAACCAGTTGTTGTTATGGTTACTGAGGCGATGAAGGCTCTAGGGCTTGCATGTAGTAGACGTGTTGGACTGCTGGCTAGGGGGAACTCTGCTGAGGAGGCTATGGAGATGCTTGCTCCTTCGTCTCAGTTGGAGTTGCGACCGATGTAGACACAGAATTGCAAGAGCTGATTGTACTTACCAGTAGCTCCAGCTGCTTGGTAATTTGATCCAACTTGTCCAAGTTCTGAGCCCTTTGTTCGATTACAGCAAGTTTCTCAAGGTCTTGTGATTGCTTCTCAATTATATCCACCTTGGACAAGTGGCTAGATAATGCTCAAATTGGAGCACTCGTCCCTATATGGATCGTGAAATGCTGCCATATGTACTGGCTTCTGCTGGTTGTATGGCTGCCACTGATATGCCCTGGATGATGACAAAGCGGCCTCTCCTTCAGCGATTTCTTCGAATATTTACCACAGGACATCCTCGTCTTTATTGAAGTGCAAGCCTCCACATACAACGTTGATAAATCTAGGATTCGTCATCTTTATTATTTTAGCTTAAAAGCCCTTATAAAACACCTGCATATAACACTAACTCCATATTCTTACTAACTTGCATCTGTATGTAAATATTGTATACTTCTTACTAATTTTAACCTAAAATAAAAAAAAGGAAAAATAAATAAAAGAAAATAAAAAAAGTAAGACTATATACAGACTGACCCAAACCTTGAGAGAAGGTCAATACTTGACCTGATCGACCAGGAATAAAGTAGGGGGAGATAGGGTCCTCAATTAGAAAATCCAAAAAAATTGTGTTTTGTATATATCTATATAAAACTGACACTAATTTATTTGTACATTAATTGACCTCAAATCAAACAACTTTCAAAATCAAGTTGTAAATTAAAACGTGTTCTAATTAATAAAAATAATTGCATAATTAAATTATGTACATAATAAAAGTAACCACACTTGGAAAAAGCCACTAAGCACTAATTGAAGACCAATTCCGGCTTCATATGAACTCAAATTGAACCAATCTCACTTCCATTGGATTCTAAATTAAATTATCTTTAAAATGGATGTATTTCATAATTTTTGGAGTTACGGATGAAAAGTCAGTTTTCTAGGGTGGTTTGTGCAATTTTCCCATGTATTTTGTAAATATTGTATTTATATATATTCGTAAATTATTTTACTAATTATTTAAAATAAAAATAAAAATAAAAATAAAAAAATTAAAAATTTTAAAACAAAAAAAGCTAATTTCCTCATTTACACTTGTATAATGTCATATGTGTAAATAGTATATGTATATAGTTGCTATTTTTAATTAACCACCATAAAAAATAAAAAAATAATATTTTTTAATTCAAATAAATAAAGTAATGAAAATTAAAAAAAATTAGATAATTTTGTAAATAGTTTTATCTCTTTTACTTTATCTCTCTTATCTCTTCCACCAAAAAATTCAAAAATTCAAATTTCATCTCTATCTTTTCTATTTATATGACTCAAACTCCCTCATTCCAACTTGATCAATCTTTAGAGAGAGGAGCCCGATCTCCGAGAGAAAATTTCGTCGGAAAAGTTGCCTAGTCTTCAAGTCGTCCGGTGACAGCGAGTCGGCCTTGTCGAGGCGATCACGGTCCATTTCCGCTCCTAAGGTAAGATCCACATTTTTCTTATTTTTTATCTAGGTTTATCATAGTTTTATTTCTCGCGCTTTATCTCGTTGTCATTTTTTTATCTAGATCTCAAAATCCATCACGTTTTTTTGATTCAACATCGATCTCGAGTTTTCATTTCATTCTCTCGATCTCTCCACATTCGATTTCTATCGTCCACGATCTCTCAACTCCGGCCGCGTACGGTGGCCAGAGATCGGATTCGAATCTCTCATATCTGTCGGATCCTCGTTCATTTTTCCGAGTTGTAAATAAATAAAAAAACATTTGTTTTCTTTATCTCTCACATTTGTTTTGCAAGATAGTTAAAAAAAATTAAAAAAATATTTCCGTTTACATTTCCTATTAAAAAAATAAAAAAACATTTTTTTCTTTATTATTCAATCATGTTTACATTTACAAAAAAATAAAAATAGGCAGCGGGGTCGTCACCCCTCGCTGCCAACGTCGCCTCTCGCCACGTCCAGGACGTGCCTCCGCGCCGTACTCCGTGCGCGGGCCGCTCCCGCTTTAGTCTGCCAACCCCTGCCGCCATCCTCGGCGCTGTTCTCCACCAGCGTGCCCGCCCTACTCGCTCGCACGCCTAAGTCACGCCCGACTCCACAATCATCACCTGGAGGCCCTCCCGCAGCGCATCCACACAGCCTCCACCTTCGTCCGCCTTCCGCTCCAGGCACGCGCGCGGCCCCGCCGCCTGCGCCCTCCGTTCTTGACACTGCCTCCGACCACCGTGATCCGTCCACCCCCGCCGCATGCCCCCTTCAGCCATGCCTCGCGTGACGCCGTCGCACATCATCCTCTTCCAACCCTTCATTCTCGAGCTCCCCGCTCGACCTCCGCCCGCTCCTAAACATGCGCCTCGCACCGCCATCCCCGCCGACCTCACGTGCATGGGCGGCGGACGGCTCCTGTCTCGACCCCTTTGAGTTTCGAAGAAGAGAAAGGAACAGTAACCCTAGGGGGTTTTGATTTAATAAAAAAAGGGGAAAATTACATTAAAGCCCCCAGAACTTCATCGAATTGCAAAGAATTCCCCTCCTAGCAGCAAACTCACGTGTGACGCACATGCTTGTTAGGTAAATTTCATTTTTTTTTCTCCCGCATTTTTATTTCTGTTACTCATTTCATGTAAAAACTTTGCATATTTGCAATTAAGTCCCTACATTTCAGATATAAACTTTACATGCTCTTTTTGATGTAATAAATGTTTTTATTTTTCGAAAAATTCTCAAAAAATGGTGTATGTTCCTGCTGTAGTTCTCATCATTGTATAATTTTTTCTTGAAATTTGGTTGACATTTGATTTTTTTTAAAAAAATCAGAAATAGTGATATTTTGCTTTTCTGAAATTAGAAAATTCATAAAAATTCGAAAATTATTCTAAAAATTCCAAAAAATACTATAAGTGAATTTTGGTGTCTTCTAATTTCTGACCAATTTCCATGCATTAACTCTTTAGAAAAATCAAAAAAAAATAAAAATACTAAAAATTTTAGAAAAATCAGAGTAAATTTTACAAAAATCCAAAAATTGTGATTTCAGTTCCGGCTTATAGATATTTGCATATATTATGTCATAAAAATAATTTCTAGGTGTTTTGGGCACTTAAATATTTTTAAATTGCAAATTACTCCAAGTTGTGCATAATTTCACATTTTATCACTGTTTGATTTTTAGAAAAATATAAAAATATCTGAAAATTCCACAAAAATTCTAAGAAATGTTTCAAAACTTATAAGACCCAAAAATATTTTCTCTGAATTTTTTTGAGCATTTTTTATAAATTGAAAAATTACAAAAAGAGTTGGTGTGCGTATTTTTTATCTTGTGAATATTGCTCTATATTATTTTTGAAAATAAAAAAATTGCAAAGTCAAAATCACTAAAAATTTGAAAATCAAATTAGAAATAAAAAAATAAAAAAGATAAAAAATCACAAAATCCAAGGATAGTTATCCTTTGAGATTCATGTTTTTCTCTTAATTGATTTTCGATTAATTGAATAACCCTCGGGATTTGTAGCCTCCTTGAGTTCGACCCTGCCCGTTATATAGGTTAATAAGTAGCAAAAATAAAAAATATTTGTTTGTTTGTCACGAGATTTTTGGTGATAGCAACGGCTATTATTTATCTCTAATATTTTCGATCCTCCAATTTCCTGTAACAACAAAATGGCGTCGTTGCCGGGGAGGCACGACGAGAGTAGTTAGGTTTCTCTTTTGACCTGCTATTCTTGATTGTAAATATCTGTTTAAATTTTTACCATTCACTTCATTGTTTATATCCACTGCATTCATTTCATTTTTTTCTCATATTTGATAATTGTGTTTCTTACACATTCTCTTTTCTTTTTCTTGCGAGGGCCCGTGGAGCGAAGGAGGCGATCCTAGGAGAGCCGAAGCACCCAAGCGACGGGGAAGCGGCTTGATTCTTCACCAAGCCGCAGGATAGCGTGAGAATAGGAGAAGAAGAAGTGAAAGAGACGAAAAGAGAGAGAGAGAGAGATTTTCATTTCTACCATTTGAACTCTTGTAAACGGACATTCTTTTGTTGCGGGGTCTGTTTCGCCAAGTGTCGGTGCACTTGGGGGACCTCACCAATTTTGTTTTCATCGCCTTTATTTTTCTTTATTTCCCACAGATTTCGTGAGCTACCTCTTGATTGCTTTAATTAATTTGCTTGATCCAGGTAATTAATTAGGTCCAAACATCCTAAACAAGAATTTATGTGCCTATAGAATAGAGCGCAATTGGACTTATTCAAATTAACTTGTTCTTGCCCGTTAATAGAAGCTATCATCTAGGACGGTTCACTTGCATTTGCATATAGGATAGTTTATTTCAATTCTGCGTGGATCACTTGCATATAGAGTGCTAGCAACAAGGTATGCATCTCTAACCCCTGCATGCATCATTGTTTTTAATCGCGCATTGGCATTTCCGATCTCCTTCCTTGTTTTTACTCACATAAGTTGAAAAGGAAATTGGGAACTCGGCAGGAGATTCTTTGAAAATATTTTACCAAGTGATAACTGCTAAAACTGGGACTGTTAACGAAAACTCAACCCTAAAATGTACAAGGAAAAATTATTGTTTTGGGGAGAGTAACCCCCTCATTGTTTGGTTTGTTTGAGCGAGAGAGCGACCCGCACACTAGGATAGAGCCACGCTTGAACTCTTTTCAGACTACTAGCTTAGGTTAGTCGTTCTCCAGTGAGGATCTCTCCGGTAGCCGGTAAAGCGGCCCGTGATGTCCTTAACAGATTGAATTGATCGGGTAGCCGGTAAACGGTCCGTAATTCATACTAGCTAGGAAAGATCTAACTTTGGGATTAGGCCAGTCTCCTGAGAGCATTGGGTTCCTAACAGCTCGCTTTAACCGCTCTGATAGATTGTATTGTCATTAAACTCTAAAATTGACAAGATAATTGATTGAACCTTCACGGTCTTCACATTGAGTTGAGTTGGTGAACTAGGGATTTGTATTATGTTTGCTTGCTAGCGATAATGATCCTTCTGCGCAATTTGCGCCTTCATTTGCTTTCACTCTTGCATTGACCTTCGTGATCTCGCATCTTGCCTATTGATTTCGAAGATGTCGGACCGGAGTATTTCTCATTCGGACTCTACGAACTCATTCTACACTCCGAGTCGTTCACCTTCTATTCGGAGACTCACTTCCTGAAGATTCCTCTTCCTCCAGTTCGCCCTTCACAACATCCATCAATCCACTATTTGAGATTATCTTTAATCTTGAATTAATATCTGAGACTCCATCAATTTTGAGTACTAATCGAGTATTATGCACATTTTCAGAGTCAGACACCGAATACTTGATGCCACCAAAGGGAAAGGGAACCATGTCTGAGCATGGCGAGATCAACATCACCATGATAGCCTCCATTCAGATAATTCAAGCCTAGATAGCAGAGCAGGCTAATTTTCAGAATGCATTGAGAGACATGATTCTCGAGCTGAGATAGGAAAGAGAAGATAGGAGAGAGAGGGGGATAACAGAAACCCTAGAGGTGGGAATGGGGGTGAAGAACCTCATATAGAACCTGGGGCTAAGCTTACACTAAAAGATGCTTATAATCCAGGGGAAGGACAGACAAATTCATGGATACAAATCCCTGCGGTTCATGGGCATTTTGAGATTAAGCCTACTATTTTACCTCTTCTCCCAATATTCCATGGAAATATTAATGAAGAACCTTATATACACCTCCAACAGTTCGATCGCATTTGTGGAATAGTACACTACCCAAATGTCCCATTAGAGGTAGTACAGATGACCGCCTTTCCATTCAGTCTGATGGGCAAAGCTTTGTATTGGTTAAATCAATTGGGGAAGGTTGTCACTACTTGGGAAGAGTTGAGGTCCGCATTTCTGAACATGTATTATCCACTTGGACGACTCAACCAAATGTGATCCTTAATTGCTAATTTCTCCCAGATGCCCTAAGAGCCTATTCCGAGGCATGGGAATGATTCAAAAATCTGACGGAGAAATGCCCCCATCATGATATTCCAAAGACCGGCCTTGTATAAATTTCTTTGGGGGTTTAAGCATTGAGAACCAGAAGCTGGTAGATGCTGCTTGTGGGGGAAGTCACTTCAATAAGGACGAGGATTTCCTTTACAAAAATTTTGAGGAGATGGCGGAAAGTTCAACAGCTCTGTCTTCTTTACGTGTTTTTCAGAAGCATCCCGTTATCACCCCTGCAATACCCCACAAGGATGCCAATATGACGGCAACAAAAGAAGTGGATAAGGTAGATAGCACTAAACTAGACATCATTGGAAATCACCTATCCAAAGTGGACATTATTGAGAAGCGATCCCAGAAACTTGATAAGCTTCATGTGATCGAGCAGAGGACAAAGAACCTAGATAAGCTGGATGAGATAACAAAGCATCTGGAGCTTCTTGTAAATTCAATCAGCGCAGTCTACAGTACGAATGCAGCAACCAATACCTCTACTAGGGAGCAGACTTCTTCCACCAAGCAGAGTAGCGGAGGACCATCCACAGTTCGGCATGTCTACTACGTGCACACACCTGATCAGGTTCAGCAGCATTCACATCAGATAGTTCCGTATCAACAGGAAGTAGCCTACATTCCTAAGCAGCAGTCTCCACCTCCACCTGGTATTCAGGAGGTGAACGATATCTAGTTCGACCGTGAGCGAAACCAGCCCCGTCCGTCAGGGAAAGGCCAGTTGGGTTCACAGCAGGGTCAGAGACCCGCCCAATAGTTTCATGGAGGAAGACAGTAGCAGTTCCAGCCTCAGTATCAGTCTCCACCTCAGTTCCAAAACTGAAGACAAGGCCAGCCTCAGCAGTAGTCTATGTATTTCCCTCATCCTAACCAGCAGCAGACTGTATATTATGGACAGTATTCTCCCCCTCCTCCTCCTTATTATCAGAATCCGTATGGGTACAACAACCTCCGTACTATCAGCCTTAGCGACATCCAGTCAATGAGCAACTAGAGGCCCCTTCAATCAATCCAGCACTGGACCAACTTACACTGCTTATGAAGAACATAAATGAACTGACTCAGCGGATCGACGACCTGACCACCACCAAGACACTGAACAACTTCAGACGCAAGGAGCAGGTAGCCAATGGCCCACCCACCCCAGAGACAGGTATGTCCCTCGATTTTACATGTTTATCTGATGCCATTCATCTCAGGAGAGGTAGGAGATTGCAACCACCTACTCAGCAGTTGGGGTTGGGAGATCAATCCACTGAGAGAGCATCATCTTCTACATCATCTCCTTCACCGGCAGTCGAGAGGCCCAGTATAGCAGCACCCACATCTGGAGTTTCACCGCCTTCACCACCACCTTCACCAGGCAGATGCAGATCACCATCAGCAAGGGAGAATATACCAGTTGCAGATTCTTCCTCTTCACTAGTAGTAGCATCCTGTTCTGTTTTAGATTCTATTTTTCCTTCACCTAGATTGGACAACACTGTGCAGACAGATTCTGGTTGTCCTCTTGTACATGATGATTCTAGTTTGAATAGAGGAAATGAACATTTGCATGTTTATTCTGATTCTGTGCCATTTCCTTCTGCTCTCAAAACTAAAAAAAATCAAAAATTAAAAACAGCACTATCTGATCCTGGAGTGGTTGAGATCTTACAGAACATCTTTTTAAAGATGCCACTCCTTAAGGCCATAGAATACATGCCTACAGTAAAAAAGGGAATGAAAGAGGCATGTACCCAAAAGCATCAACCAAGGAAGAACAGACGAAAGGAAACAGAGAAACACATCTTGACCATGGCCACAGTTCATGCCATTAGTAACCTTCCGCCTAAAAAGAAAGACAAGGGAGCAACTCACATCTGTTGCCATATCTTTGATCAAGAATTTGATCGTTGCTCTTCTCGATAGCGGTTCCTCCGTTGATCTCATGCCTTCCAGTTAGGTCCTCTTAAAACAACTATAATGATCCTTCAGTTTGCTTATAGATCGATTAAGAGGCCAAGAGGTATTTTAGATGGCGTTATTGTAACGGTGCAGGGAATGAAATTCCCTGTTGATTTTGTTGTCATGGATATGGACACACCTACACCGTTACTCCATACCCCGATCATAGTAGGTCGATCGTTCCTCCGAACGGCCGAAGCAGTAGTTGATTATGGTATTGGAGAGATCATCTTTCACTCTCGTAGTGACAATGTGAAAATTGAGACGATCTCTAATCCTAGACCATCACCGCCACCAACAGCAGATGATACAGAGAAAGTTATATTAGAGACAGATGACTGCGATTTTCTTGCTGAAGATATATCTTTTCACAGATTTTATAGATACCCAGGAGTTCCTTTCCCAAAAGGACTCTCTGGAAAGCGCGGTCGACATGAGTTCCCTTGGTGGTCTAATTGAGACAGTTGCCGATGAGCAGTTCGAGCAGAGTTCTGAGGTCCAGATATCTGAGCCATTTGTTGAAATTTCTGATTTATGCATAGATGAGAGACATCTTTCTGAGATTATTACTGAGATATCTGAGCCGTTCATTGATAAGAGTATTGAACATCCTGATGAGCCATTCCTTTCTGAGTAAAGATCATTCATTACAGATCTATCAGATATTCTACTTGTTGAGCCGTCAATAACCAAGGTGGATAGTCTACAAAGCACATATCACATACCATCTATCAGTACATTAGCAGAGGTTATCGCAGAGCCGATTCAGACCCCACCTGAGCTCAAGGTTTTACCATCAACATTGAAATATGCCTTCCTTGCAGGTCCCCCCAAAATGTTTCCGGTCATCCTCAGCTCGCAGTTGACCACTGAACAAGTATCTCGCGTGCTAGAGGTTCTTGAGAGAAATCGGAAGGTCATAGGATGGAATATATCGGATCCATATGGGATCAATCCAGCGTTGTGCTCGCATCATATCTACCTAGAGGATGACTGTAAACCATCCCGCGAATGTCAGCACCGTCTGAATATAAAACCTAAGGGAGGTTGTCATGAAGGAGATCAAGAAATGGTGTGATGCTGGCTTTATATATCCTATTTCGGATTCCAAATGGGCCAGCCCTTTACATGTGGTCCCGAAGAAATATGGGATTACAATCGTAAAGAATGACCGCGGTAAGGAGATTCCGACCCGGGTACCTACTTCATGGCGTGTCTGTGTAGATTACCGACGCCTGAACTGAGCTACAAGAAGGATCACTTTCCACTGCCCTTTATTGAACAGATTATTGAGAGGTTGGCAGGGAAAGAGTTCTTTTGCTTCTTAGATGGGTACTTAGGATACAACCAAGTTGCTATCGCTCCTGAGGATCAGGAGAAAACTACTTTCACTTGTCCGTTTAGCACTTACGCCTTTAGACGGATGCCCTTTGGATTGTGTAACGCCCCCGCTACATTTCAAAGGTGTATGTTGGTCGTTTTTGCTGACATGGTGGGTAATTTTCTTGAAGTCTTCATGGACGATTTCTCGGTCTACGGGGATAGTTTTGACACATGTCTTGCTCATTTAGACTGAGTTCTTCAATGTTGCTATGAGGTAAACCTAGTGCTCTCGTGGGAGAAGAGTCACTTTATGGTGACTAATAGGATTGTATTGGACCATGTCATCTCCAAACATGGTATGGAGGTTGACTCGGCTAAGATTGATGTGATTTCCAAGTTAGAGCCACCACAGAATTTGAAGCAGTTGAGGTCATTTTTGGGACATGTAGGATTCAATAGGCGATTCATAAAGGACTTCATCAAAATCACCAGACCTTTGACTGAGCTTCTGTGTAAGGAGACTGATTTTGTTGTCGATGAGAAGGTTCTCCTTGCATTCAATTAGATGAAAGAAATGGTTACTAGTGCTCCTGTCTTACAGCAACCTGATTGGTCTCTTCCTTTTGAGATCATGATGGATGCATCAGATTTCGCAGTTGGAGCGGTTTTAGGATAGAGAAGGGATGGGATACCATTTGTTATACACTATGCTAGCAAGACTCTAGATGAAGCACAACGGAATTATACAGTTACAGAGAAGGAGATGTTAGCAGTTGTGTTTGGGCTAGAAAAGTTCAGATCTTACCTCATCGGTTCACATGTTATTGTGTACACGGATCACACTACCATACGATACTTATAGGCAAAGAAGGATGCCAAACCACGCCTTATCAGATGGATCCTTCTTCTCCAGGAATTTGATTTAGAGATTCGAAATAAACCTGGAGTGAAAAACATTGTAGCATATCACCTTTCCCGTATCACAGACACAGAGACCTCTGAGTAGAACATGATTCCTATTTCCGAAACCTTTCCAGATGAGACCATTTTGTCTGTGGACTCACTTCCATGGTATGCTGATATTGTGAACTATCTTTTCTCCAAGAAAGTTCCACAAGATTGCCTGAAGTACAAGGTAGATAGATTTCTGTCATAGATTCATTATTACTAGTGGGAGGATCCGTACCTGTTTCGCGAGGGTACGGATTGTATCTAGAGAAGGTGCATTCCTCAGGACGAACACACCAGTGCACTTGAGCACTGTCACAAACTAGAATCTGGTGGGCATTATTCGGGGAAACGCACGGTAGCAAAGGTTTTACAGAGTGGCCTATGGTGGCCCACATTGTTTAAGGATGCTACAGAGTATGTTCGAGGTTGTACTGATTGTCATAAAATGGGAGGAACTGTTGGTTCCAAAGATACCATGCCCCTAAGATATATATAGATTTCTGATGTTTTTGATGCTTGGAGTATAGACTTCATGGGCCCATTTCCTGTCAGTCAGGGATTTCAGTACATCCTGCTCGCCGTGGATTATGTTAGTCGATGGGTGGAGGCTATCCCCACCCGAGCCACAGATAATCGTACAGTGTGTTACTTTCTCAAGGATCATATTTCTATGCGGTTTGATATTCCCAAAATACTGATTTCAAATAGGGGAAGCCGTTTCATTAATAGAGAAGTAAAGAAGCTTGCAAAGGAGTACGCCATTGAGCACAGAGTTGTGTCTCCTTACCACCCTCAGACTAATGACTTGGAAGAAATTTCAAATAGGGAGATCAAGATGATATTGCAGAAACTTGTATGTCCAGATAGGAAGAACTGGTCCCAGATGTTTGATTCAGTTCTATGGGCTTATCGGACAGCGTACAAATCTCCTTTGGTTATGTCTCCCTACAGATTAGTATATGGAAATCCTTGCCATCTGCCAGTGAAATTAATTCACAAATCTTTATGGGCACTCTGTGTATGCAATTTAGATTATGAGAAGGTAGGAAAGAACAGGAAGTTAGATTTGAACAACATATTGGAATTCCTAGACTTTGCATATGATAACTCACTTATGTATAAGGAGAAAGTCAAGCGCTGGCATGATAAACACATTCGAAGAAAGACTTTCTCCCCTGATCAGAAAGTTTGGTTATTTGATGCTAAGTTGAAGTTGTTTCCAGGAAAATTGAAAAGCAAGTGGTCAGGACCGTTCATCTTGAGAGATGTGCATGACAATGGGAGTATTGTCATATTTGGATTGTCATCTGATGCACAGCCATTTATTGTGAACGGACAGTTGCTGAAGCCATATCTAGATCATGATACATTCCTGTCCATCGTTGATTCAATATCTGTGGTATCAGATGATGATCTTTTGGTTCCATCTTTTGCGTCTGATACATGATCATCCACTCCTCTTGTATATCCTTTCGTTTCACTCTTTCTTCTCATGTTTTATCATTCACCCCTTTTCTGTGTGTATATATGCTATACTTAGGATGTGCTTTATCCTAAGTATAGGGGGTGAATGATTTGTGTTGTTCATATTCGTCCTGTTCATCACTCTTGTTGTTGCCTATACTTAGGGATACTCTACCCTAAGTATGGGGGGTGATGTTGTTCGTATCGTATCTTTTTATTTTTGAGTATGTACATTCTCTTCATCGGTTGTCCCCTTTTGTACACTCTAGTATACTTATGATTACTTGATCCTAAGTATAGGGGGATCACCAACTTCTCTTCTTTTTATCCTTTCTTTGAGTCGTTGTAGCATAGGAGTCTTTTCACTTTTCCATACTTAGCACAAGTTATGTCTTCCTTTTTCGCTCTCTTATCATTATGAGGACATAGTTCAAGCTAAGTATAGGGGGTGTCGTATATATTGTATATAAACTTTAGACATAACTCGTACTTTTAAATATGTTTATTTGGGGGGTTATGTGTATAATTTGTAAAATCCACGTGTGTAAAAAAACAAAACAAAAACAAAAACAAAAACAAAAAAACAGAAAAGAAATAAATAAAAAAGGGGAAGAAAACAAAATAAAAAAACAAAACACAAACACAAAATAAAAACACAGAAAAAATTAAAAAAACACAAAATAAAAAAACACAAAAAATATTGTACACTTTTTGACTAACCTTTTTTCTTTCTTTAAAAAAAAGTACAAGCCAAAAATCTATAAAAACTTGCATTATTAAAAAAAACCTTTCTTTTACATCTTCAATTTCCTCCAAAAATCCATAAAAAGTTCAAAATTAGAAAATTGTCTAAAAATGTTCTTTTCACATGTGCATCATTTCTTTCCAAAAAAATACTCTTTGCATTGTTCATATTTTCTTGCATTTGCATGTGCATTTTTCAGGATAGTATTGACATTTAAACTATGTCTGGAATAAAATTGAAGAATGGATCTTAGTTGGACCTTAGTCCACCTAGATCTCAGAGGAACTTCACCGAGAAATAGGATTTTAGAAGCTTCAGGTCTTTGACTTAATTCTTTGAGTTCCACATGACAATGTGCAGCATTTGACTCTTAGTGTCTAACCCGGTCTCTTCATTCTGGGTATAACTCTGGAATAGGGAATCAATTTACACTCTCGCACTATGCACTTAGCTCAACTCAGACGGGATGTTGGAAGACTGTGTGAGTTTCTTTTCTGGTAGCGTGGAAATCTAAAGACCAGAGTAGGGGTTGAAATAAAGCTTCGGAAAAGGGATGGACGGCTGGGCATAATTTTTTCTAAGACCCCAAAACATGTACGGAAACAAAAAGATTCTATATCCGTAGGGGCACAACAATATCCAAGCAGAACCACCAAAATTTCAAATACAAAGAAGCCACTATCAAATAAATATCTGACAAAAAAGGTCCAAGCTTCAAGAAAACCTGCAGATCTTGGTGGAGACTCGGCTACACTGGCCAGCTTCACAAGGAGATGTGACTACACTGGCCACCCTCCAGTTCTTTTCTCCTTCTTCTAACTTCTCCCCCAATTCGATTGTGAACACAGCGTGACAGACCTTAGAAGGAAATACCAGACTCCCCGAGGACGAGTTACTGGAGAGGAGATTTGCATGGTAGTCCGACATTCTGGATTGTAAGAGCTAAAACCTTTCACACACATGAGTCGATTGTTCAATGTTCATAGGGTATGCTTTGGGAAGAGGATTGATTTAAGATGACTTCTGAGCTGAAACTGTGACAATGATGTGTAGAACTTGAAGGTTGTCGATTTTAAAATTCTAAATCTCACAGAAGTTCCAACACACTAATAATCCAAAGGTCTGACAGAGCTCCAAACTACAATTTTATGAAGATAAGTTTAATACTAAATATTGTCCTACTTTCTTTATTTTCCCTTTCTTTTTCTTCACTTATTCTTTCAAATAAGTGTTTGCTAAGGGACTAGCAAAGGTAAAGCATAGGGGGACGATGAATCTGCGATTCGTCATCTTTATTCATTTATTTTAGCTTAAAACCCTTATAAAACACCTGCATATAACACTAACTCCATATTCTTACCAACTTGCATCTGTGTGTAAATATTGTAACTCCAAATATTGTACCTAAAATAAATAAAAAAAATAAATAAAGGAAAAATAAAGAAAAGAAAATAAAAAAAGGAAGATTGTATACAGGCTGACCCAAACCCCGAGAGAAGGTCAAGACTTGACCTGATCGACCAGGAATAAAGTTGAGGGAGATAGGGTCCTCTATTAGAAAATCCAAAAAAATGTGTTTTGTGTATATCTGTATAAAACAGACACTAATTTATTTTTACATTAATTGACCTCAAATCAAATAACTTTCAAAATTAAAGTTGTAAATAAAACGTGTTCTAATTAATAAAAATAATTGCACAATTAAATCGTGTACAGAATAAAAGTAACCACACTTGGAAAAAGCCACTAAGCACTAATTGAAAGACCAATTTTGGCTTCATATGAACTCAAATTGAACCAATCTCACTTCCATTGGATTCTAAATTAAATTATCTTTAAAATGGTTGTATTTTCATAATTTTTGGAGTTACGGATGAAAAATCGATTTTCTGGGGAGGTTTGTACAATTTTCCCATGTATTTTGTAAATATTGTATTTGTATATATTTGTAAATTATTTTTACTAATTATTTAAAATAAAAATAAAAATAAAAAATTTAAGATTTTTAAAACAAAAAGCTAAGTTCCTCATTTACCCTTATATATAATGTCATATATGTATATAGTATATGTATATAGTTCCTATTTTTAATTAACCACCATAAAAAATAAAATAATAAGATTTTTTAATTCAAATAAATAAAGTGACTAAAATTAAAAAAATAGATAATTTTGTAAATAGTTTTATCTCTTTTACTTTATCTAATTTCAAATTTCATCTCTCTTATCTCCTCCACCAAAAAATTCAAAAATTCAAATTCCATCTCTATCTTTTCTATTTATATGGCTCCTTTTCCCTCATTCCAACTTGATCAATCTTTAGAGAGAGGAGCTCGATCTCCGAGAGAAAAATTCATCGAGAAAGTTACCTAGTCTCCAAGCCGTCCGGTGACAACGAGTCGGCCTTGTCGAGGCGACGGTCCATTTCCGCTCCTAAGGTGAGATCCACATTTTTCTTATTTTTTATCTAGGTTAATTGTAGTTTTGTTTCTCGCACTTTTATCTCATTGTTATTTTTTATCTAGATCTCAAAATCCATCACATTTTTTTGATTCGACATCGATCTCGAGTTTTCATCTCATTCTCTCGATCTCTCCACGTTTGATTTCTATCGTCCACGATCTCTCAACTCCAGCCGCGTACGGTGGCCGAAGATCTGATTGGAATCTCTCATTTCCGTCGGATCCTCGTTCATTTTTCTGAGTTGTAAATAAAAAAACCATTTGTTTTCTTTATCTCTCACATTTGTTTTGCATGATAGTTAAAAAATTAAAAAAAATATTTATGTTTACATTTCCTATTAAAAATAAAAAAATTCTTTATCATTCATTCATGTTTACATTTACAAAAAAAATATAGCAACAGGCAGCGGGGTCGTCACCCCCCGCCGCCATCCGTCGCCTCCAGCCACGTTCAGGCCACGCCTCCGCACCGTACTCCGCGTGCAGGATGCTCCCGCTCCAGTCCGTCGACCCCTGCCACCATCCTCGACGTCGTTCTCCGCCAGCGCGTCCGCACACTCGCTCGCGTGCCTAAGTCACGCCCGACTCCGCCATCACCGCCTGGAGGCCCTCTTGCAGCGCATCCACCCGGCCTCCGCCTTCGGTCGCCCTTCTGCTCCAGGCACACGCGCCCTCCGTTCTTGACACCACCTCCGACCATCGTGATCCATCCGCCCTCGCCACATGCCCCCTTCAGTCGCGCCTCGCGCGATGCTGTCACGCGTCGTCCTCCGCCAGCCCCCCATTCCCGGGCTCCCCGCTCCACCTCCGCACGCTCCTGAATACGCGCCTCTCACTGCCATCCCCGCCGACCTCGCGTGCGTGGGCAGCGGACGGCTCCTGTCTTGACCCCTTTGAGTTTCGAAGAAGAGAAAGGAACAGTAACCCTAAGGGGGTTTTGATTTAATAAAAAAGGGGGAAATTGCATTAAAGACCCCAGAATTTCCTCGAATTGCAAAGAAGTCCCCTCCTGGCAGCAAACTCACATGTGACACACATGCTTGTTAGGTAAATTTCATTTTTTTCTCCTGCATTTAATTTTTATTACTCATTTCATGTAAAATTTTTGCATATTTGCAATTAAGTCCCTACATTTTAGATATAAACTTGGCATGCTCTTTTTGATGGAATAAATGTTTTTATTTTCAAAAAATTCTCAAAACAATGGTGTATGTTCCTGTTGTAGTTCTCATCATTGTATAATTTTTTCATGCATTTTGGTTGACATTTGATTTTTAAAAAAATCAAAAACAGTGATATTTTGCTTTTTTGAAATTACAAAAATCATAAAAATTTGAAAATTAATCTAAAAATTCCAAAAAAAATACTGTAAGTGAATTTTGGTGTCTCCTAATTTCTGACCAATTTTCATGTATTAACTCTTTATAAAAATAAAAAAATGAAAAATACTAAAAATATGATAAAAATCGCAGAAAAATCTACAAAAATCCAAAAATTATGATTTCAGTTCCTGCTTGTAGATATTTGCATATATTTTGTCATAAAAATAATTTCCAGGAGTTTTGGGCACTTAAAATATTTTTAAGTTGTAAATTACTCCAAGATGTGCATAATTTCGCATTTTCTCACTGTTTGATTTTTAGAAAAAAAATACAAAAACATCTGAAAATTTCACAAAAATTCCCGAAAACATTTCAGAACTTTTAAAACCCAAAAAAGTTTTCTCTGAATTTTTCTGAGCATTTTGATAAATTGAAAAATTACTAAAAGAGTTGGTGTGCGTACTTTTGATCTTGTGAATATTGCTTTGTATTATTTTTGAAAATAAAAAATTGCAAAATCAAAATCACTAAAAATTTGAAAATCAGAAAATTAAAAAAATTACCAATAAAAAAATAAAAAAGATAAAAAAGATAAAAAATCACAAACACCAAGGATAGTTATCCTTTGAGATTCATGTTTTTCTCTTAATTGATTTTCGATTAATTGAATAACCTCAGGATTTGTAGCCTCCCTGAGTTCGACCATGTCCGCTATACAGGTTAATAAGTAGCAAAAATAAAAAAATATTTGTTGTTTGTCACGGGACTTTTGGGGATAGCAGCGACACTATTTATCATTAATTTGCAATCCTCGAAATTTCTCGTGTCAACAGACATCCACGACCTTTTGACTGTCAATAGCGAGTCCATCAAAGAAATGTTGGACCTGATTGGTCCACATAATGCCATAAATGGACACTTCTCTTGCAGCTTGGTGAACTTCTCTCAAGCCTCATGAATGGATTCGTGGGCTTGGGAGAAGTTAGCAATGCGAGCACGCATTTGGATGAGTCGCCCAAGAGGGTAGAACTTGTGTAGAAAGGCAGACTTCAACTCTTCCCAAGTCATGACGACTTACCCCAAATGATTAATCCAATTGAGTGCTTTGTCTTGCAGGTTGAATGGAAATGTCATCATCTTTATTACTCATAACGGGATGTTAGGATAGTGTGTCGTTTCACATATGCACTCAATTTGTTGAAGGTGGATGTATGGTTCCTCATTTGAATATACAGAATGTAGGAAGAAATACTAAGAGTTGAGGCTTCAACTACAAGTGAGCATGGATGTCAAGTATCTGTATCCATTCGGTGACTTGTCCAGCACGAGGGTTGTAAGTCTCTTTGAGGGTTGTCTTGGCCTACCCTCCTCCTAGCCCTAGGGCTCCACCTCCAAGGGGTCTACCTCTTATATCTTCTTCTTCTCTTCCTCCTTAGTTTTCTCTTTCTATTCTCATGTCATTAAGAATGTCTTGAAAGGTGACCTTGGCCAATGCCTGGTCGGTGAGATGCTGGTTTATCACCTATATAGAGGCGAGGAGCTGTGCATTTACCACATTATGATATGGTCGTGGGCCTGACTATGGTTGTGGTGGGTGCTGAGGTCCCTTTCCCTTTCTAGTTGGAGCCAACTCTTTCTCTGGATCGAACTTTGATCTGACACAATCTGTGGCTATAGATCGAGCTCTAGATCTACACAAGGAATGATGCCTGACTTAGTCTGTATAAAAGTACCTGATGTAACAATTCATTCTATGTTAAGGTCAAACACAGAATTTCATTAAGGATGGTGATGTATAAGGAGTGAAATCAATTACCATCCAAAATGGGTAGAGTTCGGGACAAGAGTGATCATGGATTATTGGAGAGGATGAGCGCATGGAATCGACGTGGGTGTCGGCAGAGTCCTGGCCAAGCCATCCATGAGTCGCAATCTTGAAGGTTAAAGAGGTGATCGAGAATGGAGGAATGGTACGGAGGTCAACGAGAAATAAAAGGAGCATAAATTAGTAGAATGGCTCGAAAGCAAGCGGGGGTCAAATCAGAATAAAAGAAGAGAAAAATTTAGGTAAAATGTGCACAAGTGTGTGAGACTTCAATTTTGGACCTTAATTCTAAAAAAGCAAACACAAAATAAGTTTTCAAATTACTAACACAACCCAAGTGAAGCCGTTAGAGTTCATCTAATTTTACCTTTTCAATTTTATGGTTCTATTGTAGGAAAATCTTATAACAAGTCCTTGAGTATGCGAATCATGTAGGAGTGTGTGTACTGCCAGGAAAGCTCCTCGTACTTCTTCCACCTCCATTGTAACCTATGATATACTCACTGAAAGGTCTTTGATCTTGTGCCTGGGGGACTACTCAGCCAAAGAATAAAGAAAGGAAGCCAATAGGTGGAAACACTACTTCCCTCGCAAGCAAGGTATCAGATGCAAACCGATGAGACACACACATATGAGGGCATGGCATAAGCATAGTACTTCAGACCAGGTCGATATTCCACATAAGGTGAGAACACCATCGATGACAAGGCCCTACTCGGTCACGTACGATAGAAGTGCCAATACTTCACCATCCCAGGTGATAATCAAAGCGCCACATATCAGGATCTGGGCTCTATCCTTAGGGTGCGTTTGGTTCGTGGGTTATCCAGGGGTGGATAATTCGGTTTTGTGTTTGTGTGTTTGGTTGGTGGGTTAAGGGTTAGGAGGGTTTGTGTGATGTGATTGTATTGGAATTTGAAAAAGTTGGTAGTTATTATGGTATGATTGTATTGAAATTTGAAAAAGTGGGTGGTTGTTGTGATTTGATTGTATTGAAGTTTGGAATAGTGAATAGAAGTTGAGTATTTTATGATTTTTAGATGATATGATGGCATAATATATATTTTTTTGGTTGGAAAGAGAGTCTGCCCCCCTAGTGGGTTGGGAATATGGGTTTTGGGGGTTAACCCACCCAAAGTGAGGGTAAACCCCCAACCAAACGCACCCTTAGGGTCACACCTCACTTAGTCTGGAGTGTACCAGAAAGCAATGAGGTCTTTATGAACCCAAAATAAGGATGTCCACTACCAATTTTAATTAAGGTCAATATTTATTTAGTAGTCCCCTAGTTTTAGATTGTTTTTGGGGTTTTCACCTTTTTAGGTATTTTTCAAAGCAATCGGCCTAACGTATTTTTTTGTATTTTCTTTTTAATCCTAAATGTGATATAAAATAGGGGAGAGAACAGAAAAACAATGCAAGTGGACATGAAAGTGGAAATCTCACTCTTGTATCAATTGAGGCATGCAAAGTAAGAAGACTCATAGTGCTTCCCAACGCTCTCCATGTGGGATGCAAGGAAGAATTGAAATATTTATAATATATGGTGATATGCAAGAGATGAAACCGCCCTAAACAATACTTGCTATTATTGGGAAGAACAAAATACAAATAACTCAAAAATGGATCCTAAGTGTCCAGTCTTGGGAACTCCTCAGTGCCCATCACAACGGGTCCTACAAGCACTATATGGAGTCCCTCCTGGCACGTGGTTCCAAATTCAAGAAATTTACAATTAATTATTTGACTAAGTTCAATGTATATCACTAAAGGTACATGCTTTTATTAGGTGTTTGGACCTAGCTACCGATGCAAGCAAGCCTAGATCAAGG
Organism: Ottelia alismoides; assembly: GCA_037367405.1. Classification (NCBI taxonomy): domain Eukaryota; kingdom Viridiplantae; phylum Streptophyta; class Magnoliopsida; order Alismatales; family Hydrocharitaceae; genus Ottelia; species Ottelia alismoides. Next base: position 251,272 of record JAZKJV010004610.1, read on the forward strand.
GGCTCCGATCACTAAAACAAATAAAAATAAAGGCAGAAATTTCAAAACATGTAAAGGCAAGAAACACGAAAATCCAAGATGAGGCCCCCAGGTGAATAGACACCCGGGCAATGGACCTTGTTGTGTAGAGTAGTGTCCAAGTTATTACAAATAATAGATAGAAATAAAATGACACACTTTCTCACAAAATAAAATAAAAATCTAAGTGATAAGTTGCTCCTTTCCTTCTCTCCTTGTATTCCTCCTGCTCTCTACAATTGGCCTATGTAGAAAAGGCCAATCCAAGAGTCGCTCTGGTACGTCCAGCTCCTAAGAAGCGATCGTCTCCACACGGTACCTCGCAAATAAATGAATAAAGAGAATTGGATTAGAACAGATCAAATAATTATAAAGAATAAGAAGCAAAAATAAAAGACAAATAATGAACAGTATATACAACACAAAATGCTACAACATGTTTCTCATTGTCAATGATGCCATTTGATTAGCCAAACCTGATTAGATGAGGAGGGTCTTACACTTCACATAAGGTGGGAGCGTAGTCGATGTGGTGATGACTCATAGAGACCAAGCGACTAAGCAACAATCAACCCACACAATAGAGAAATCAAGCAATCAAGAATAAGTCTGTGAATCAAAATTTATTATTCCCTACAAACAAGTGTACAGTGACAAGAAGAATAGGGGTTGAACACAGGAAGGAGCATATGGTAGAATGGTATATTATTTATATAAGTGAATAATATGTATGTATGTATGTATATGTATGCACAATATCAGTCAAAGTGTATGAGTTTTAATTAAAAAATGACCTCTTTTTTATTTTTTATTTATTATATATTTATTAGTTATTTTTTAATTAATTTTTATTTTTATTATATATTTTAGATATATAAATATAGATACATATATAATATAGGGTAATATAATTATAAATACAACTAGAAATAACCAAAATTTGCAGAATAAAACATTTTTGTGATTTTATAATTTTCTAATGTTTTTATGATTTTTCAAGGACTTTTCTAATTTTTAGATGATTTGAAAGATAGAAATAGTAAAAAAACAATGACTAATTAAAAAGGCCGAATTATTTTGGAATTTAAAAATATTTAAAAGCCCTCAAAATTTTCCAAAACTATTCGAATAATATATAATAAAAAGAAAACTCAGAGATAAAAATAATTATTTTGTGATTTTTTACATATTTTTTATAACTTTTATAAGTATTTTGGAGCTTTTTAATTTTTAGTGATTTATTTTTCTATTTTTTGGGATATTTGGTTTGGAAGCACACAATACAATAATTAACTAATACTAATTTTTTGGAATTTTTAAATATAATTTTATATATTTTTGGTATATTTTAAAGCAAATATAAAATAAAATGTGTTGTTTTGATTTTTAATAAATAAGAAAAGTGCCTAAAATGCAAAACAAATTACATAGTGTGAAGGGCTTGCAAAGAGGCACAAAACCCTATTTTTCATAATTTTGGAGCATGGATTATATTTTTAGAAAATAGAAAATAAGTACAAAAATTATGTGAATTGGCAGGGGTAGATTTCCAATTATAATATAAAGCAGAGAGACACAATGCAAAATATCCAAAAGTTTGTACTAATATTCGAAATTTATAAATCAAATACCAATTACAAAATTCATAGGGGTGTCACTACAAAATGCTAAGCTCACGTACGAGGCCACATGAGCTAAGCTGGCAAGGTCCTAAATGCAATATGATAAAAACTCAGGGGTCTACTAGTAAGTTTTACATAAAAACTGTTTGACCACATGCCTAGCAGGGACTATTATGTAAATAATAGAAATTATAGGTTCTTAAGTGCAAAATATCTGATTAAAATTACATAACATGGTGAAATTTAAATGCCTAATTAATATACAAAAAGCGGAAGGGCATCAACAAAATATACCCATGTATCGGCTTTGGCAGATGACTCACAATGAGCCACATCAGCTCACTTAAGATCGATCCAACGGTTTGGGGGTGTGTCGCTTCGTCGAAGATCGGATGGTCTGGATTAGAACTTGATGCCTTGTTCAATTCAATGACTATGGGCAGGTTAGGAAGAACATGGAAGAACTCTGTGTCCCCCTCACTTCGATAGTCGATTCCGACCACGCAAAGCCTCGCCGATGGGTGCTCTAGCTTCCTGGGGCTCGTCCACAGTAGCAGGTCTCCTGGGATTGCGTCCAGGCCCCCTCGATTGGGATCTGGAAGGTCTTCCACCTGGAGCCTCAGTTGGACAGCAAAATGGCTCCATGTGCTTCATTTGGGGCTAGGATCTGCACAAAAGAATTCCTCGGCTTGAGACAGACACCTCAGCCTAAAAACCTAGGCTCGAGGCTTTGTGGATGGTGATGGGTATGAACTCCAGTGGGGTAATGACGGAAGAAGCTCGAGGATATCAATTCCATGAAGGATTCAAGGAGGAATTGTGCGATTTGTGCGAAGAAATGGATCGAGAATGCAATGGGGTTGTCAACTGGTCAGAATACAGGTTGATTCGCAAAGGAATAGACCTGGAGCTCGAGCTCCAGGTTTACGAAAGATCTGAAAATAAATCTTAACGACTAAACCTAAAACTAAGAATGAAAATGAATTCAACAGTAGGGATATTACCTAAAATCGACAGGAAAAGGCCTCGACCACGCCTAGAAGCACGGGAGGTTGAACCACTGGGCAGAGCTCCGCCAATACTCGGATCTCCTCCTCCTTCGCTCATCGTCACTACAAACCACCAGCTATGCCTTGCCGTCACCCATGTGAATCTACATAGATGATCTAAGGGGCTAAAACTGAGTGAAAAGAGATCAGGCTTCAACAAATGACAGAGGAGGTTTATTTAAAGGAAGAATGAGGATGGATGTTGCAGCTTGGATTCTACTCAAATCGATGAAGATTGACAAGATCACAAACCTTGGCATGAATTAAGGAAATCAAATCTCCAAAATTCGCTCAACATACCAAGGCAGATCATGATTGAATCGAGCAAGAAAAAGGGAGGAAAACTAGGTTCTGACAAGTCCAAAGCTCGAGAAGGAGAGAGGGAGTAGTTGACCCCAGGCCAACTACGGTTCGATTCAGGTTGGTCCAGGTGGAACAACCAGAAAAATCAAAGGATGAAATGCTTTATTAAATAGATAAAAAATAGTAAATGATTTTATTAAATTTTTGATGTAAGCATAAAAAGTGTTTCTTATTTTATGTAGTATTTAATTTATATTTTTATTTATTTTTTGGAGATGATTTATTATAAGGTAGTATTTACAAGCAAATCATAGCTATATTTACCTAAATATAGTATATTTTATTTTTATTTATATTTTATTATTTTATTCACGTAATTAATATATTTATAAATTATTTAGGTACACTTAAATATATTTTTATTTTATTTTTATGAAGTTATTTGCATACTTAAATAAATATAAGTATTTATTACATAAGTATAAGTATAGGTAGTTCATCTACATATTTTATACACTTATTTATTTTAGTTTATTTTTAATGGGTTTATTTTATTTTAATTATATACATATACTATAAATAATATTTACAAAATTATAAAATTATAAAATAAATATAAAGAATAAATAAAATGAATATTTTATTCAGTTATATTGTACAATAGGGGCCCAAAACCTAACTTTTGCATCTTAACTCCAAACTAAGTGAACCACCTTCATTAAATTGCTAATAAAAAGTTATATACAATTAAAGGTAATTTTGATGGAATTTGAGTTCATATGGAGACGATATGGGTCTGTGAAGTTTTGGTTTTGGATTTTTATTCTGAGTGTAAAATGTACAATTTGTATTATTTTTATGTGTAATACATTTTGTATTTTTTAATGTATTTATATCTACAACTTTCATGTACAAAGTTTATTGATTTCATGTATAATAATAAAGAATAAAATGGGTCCCAAAAATGAATTTTTGAAGAATAAAAATGAGGGTTTTTATGGTGTTTATTGGCTCTTATCTCCCCCTACATTATTCCTTGTCGACAGTCATCATGATGCCTAGGTCTCGAGGATTAGGGTCATAAAATACCTTTGGCATTTTATTTCTTTTTCTTTTCTTTATTCTTTTATTTTGATTTTAAAATAGTATTTTATATAAAATTTACACGATAAATAATAGATGTTAATTTTTGCAAAATAATGATATTTACATGCATTTAGCTAGGTTTAAAGGTCAAAATAAAATAATAAAGGAGATGAAATGGAGATTCATCACCAAGAAACCAAGAAGGATCATTTTTCGCTCCCCTTCATCGATCATATAGTTGAAAGACTGGCCGCGAAGGAATAGTTCTTTTTCTTGAACAGATACTCTGGTTATAACCAAGTTGCAATTTCTCCAGAAGATCAAGAGAAGGCCACCTTCACTTGTCAATTTGGGACATATGCCTTCCGCAAAAAGCCGTTCGATTTTTTGCCATGCTCCAGCGACATTCCAACGATGTATGTTGGTAGTATTTGTAGATATGGTTGGCAGTTTTCTCAAGATTTTCATGGATGATTTCTCAGTCTACAGAGATAGCTTTGATCAATGCCTAACATATTTAGACTGAGTATTGAAGATATGTTGTGAAGTAAACCAGTGCACTCATGGGAATAGAGTCACTTCATTGTGATTAATGGGATCGTGTTAGGCCATGTCATCTCAAATGGGGCTTTGAGGTAGATCCTACAAAGGTGGACGTCATTTCCAAGCTCAAGCCACCTACAAATTTGAAGCAGTTCGGTTATTTCTAGGGAATGTGGGATTCTACAGAAGATTCATAAAAGACTTCTACAAAATTACCCGACCACTAACTATGCTTCTAGGCAAGGAGGTTGATTTCATTGTAGATGCTGGAGTCCTCCAAGACTTCAATCTGCTGAAAGAGTTAATCACTCAAGCCAATGTCCTTCAACCTCCATATTAGTCTCCACCATTTGAGATCATGACAGATGCTTCAGATTATTCCATTGGAGATGTTTTGGGACAGAGAAGAGATGGCTTATCATTTGCTGCTAGCTAGACATTAAATGAAGCTCAGAAGAATTACAATGTCACTAAAAAAGAGTTGTTAGCAGTTGTCTTTGCTCTGGAAAAGTTTAGATCTCACTTGCTTGGATCCAAAGTCATAGTTTACGCTAACCATTCTACCATCAAATATTTGAAAATCAAGAAAGATGCCATACCAAGATTCATCAAATGGATTCTTCTGCTCTAGGAATTCAATCTTGAAATTCGAGACAAGCCTGGAATTAAAAAGGTAGTGGCAGATAATCTTTCTAGACTACCAGAGCCAGACACTCTTGAGCAAAGCCTGATACCAACTACAGAAACCTTTCTTGACGAAGAAATTTCGTTAGTCACCTCACTCCTCTGGTTCTCCAATATTATGAAATGTCTTGTTTCCAAGAGAACTCCGCAAGAGTGGTCAAAGCTGAAAGTTGACAAATTTTTGTCAGATATTCATTTCTATCAGTGGGAAGATTTTATTTGCTTTGCGAGGGGAATATTGCATCCGGAGAAGGTGCGTTCCTCAGGGGGAAGTTCACGCTGTCCTTGAACATTGCCACAGACACCAGTATAAGAAAAGTACAGTAGCAAAAGTGCTCTAATACAACCTCTGATGGCCGACTCAATTCAAAGATGCATAAGACTTCATGAAACGATACTCTGACTATCAGAAAATGGGTAGAACTATTGGATTGAGAGATACAATACCTCTGAAATACATTAAGATTTCAGACATATTTAATGTGTGGGGAATTGACTTCATGGGCCCATTTCCCAACATTTAGGGATTTGAGTATATTATGCTCATTGTCGATTATGTCAGTCGCTGGGTGGAGTCTATCCCAACCCGAGTTGCAAACAGTTGCATTGTCTGTTGATTTCTGAAAGAGAACATTATTGCAAGGTTTGGGATTCCAAAAATTATGATATCCAATGGTGGTAGCCATTTCATCAATAGAGAGGTGGAGAAGCTGACACAGGAATATTGCATTGAACATCATTTCGTTTCTCCATATCACCCATAATCCAATGGCCTGGCAGAGTGTTCAAATAGGGAGATTAAGGCAATTCTTCAGAAGCGTGTGCATCCTGATAGGAAGAACTGGTCTCAACTGCTCGACTCAGTTCTTTGGGTCTATTGGACAGTGTACAAGTCACCTTTGGGAATGTCTCCCTACCTCCTGGTCTACGTCAAGCCATACCACTTGCTCGTGGAATTAATTCACAAATATTTATGGGTAATAAATGTATGTAATTTGGATTCCAAGAAGGTTGACAAGATCAGAAAGCTTGATATGAGCAGACTACTTGAATTCTGCAACTATGCATATGACAACAACATGATGTAGAAGGAGAAAGTCAAGAAGTGGCATGGCAAGCATATCCATCGAAGGACTTTCGAATTTGGTCAAAAGGTTCAGTTGTTCAATGCAAAGTTGAAGCTTTTCCCAGGGAAGCTGAAAAGCAAGAGGACATGGCCTTTTGTAATGAAGCGTGTGCATGACAATGGAAGTATTGTGATATCTAGATTGTTAGTTGATGCACAACCCTTCGTCATCAACGGACAACATCAACAGATTCAGACAAGACAAGGAAAAATATTTTTGATTAATTAATCGTTTCTTCCTTTCTTTTGGAAATTCATTTTTTCATTCTTTCGATAAGTTCACTCATCCCATTCATCATTGTTTTACTTAGGATCCATCATAAGTATAGGGGAGATGAGTGTATAAGGGTGTTGATTCTTTGATCCCTTGCATGTCTCCTCAACTCTTGATATTATGTCTATACTTAGGGATATTTTACCCTAAGTATAAGGGTAGACAAGCCGAATCGATGACTTGTTCATTCCCACCCTCGACCCTCCCTACTTTGTACATAGTCTGCTATACTTAGGATTAATTAATCTTAAGTATACAGGGACAATTAACTTCTCATTCTTTATTTGAGTAATTGTAATATAGACTTTTCTATACTTAGCATGAGTTATGTCTTCCTTTTTCTCTCTGACCTATGAGGACATAGCTCAAACTAAGTATAGGGGAGTCGTATATACGTTGTGTATACTTTAGCCATAACTCGTACTTGTGTATTTTTAATAATATGGCTAATTAATAAAGATTTTAAACACACATCTAATTCTTTGTAATTACGATTAATAATCAGGTTAAAATGTTTTGCAAAATGTTTGAAAAACGGTATTTGAAAAATTATATGAAAAATCATTTGAAAGATATGTTATGAAATGTTTTCAATCCTTTGTAAAAATGTTTTATTTGTAAAAACTTCTTCTATTTGTTTTAATGAAATGTTTTAAAAATCTATTTGCAAGTGATTTGGAAAATTGTTATAAAATTAATTTGAAAAATCTATACATATTGTTTGAAAATCATTGAAAAATAATTTTCAAATTTTGTAAATATTGGCAAAAACTATTTGTCAAATTATTTTCAAAATAAAGTTTTTAAAATGTTTGTCAAAACATTTTCAAATTATTCTGAGAACCATGTCCATATTTACACACTGATAAATCTCCATTTCAACACCTTTATTCTTTCACTTCGGCCTTTAAAACCTAGCTAAATGCATGTATATAGCATTATTTTGCAAGAATTAGCATTCATTATTTATTTTATAAATATTGTATAAAATAGATTATTTATAGCTAAAATAAAAAATATTGAAAATAAAAGAAAAGAAAAGAAATAAAATACCAAAGGTATTTTATGACTCAAAACCCTGAGACCTAGGCATCATGATGACTGGGTAGACAAGGAATAAAGTAGGGGGAGATAAGGGTCAACAATAATAATAACACTCCTTTATCCTTCAATAATTTATTTGTGGGACCTATTTTATACTTTAAATCAACAAACTGTGTACATGAATGTTATAGATAAAATACAGAAAAAAAATATAAAATTGATTTCTCATTAAAATAACACATTGTGCATTCTATACTCTGAATAAAAAGCCAAAACCTGAACTTCCCAGACCCATATCTTCTCCATATGAACTCAAAATGCACCGAAATATATAGCTTTTTATTAGATATTTAGTGAAGGTGGTTTTATTTAATTTAGAGTTAAGATGGAAAAGTTAGGTTTTGGACCCCTATTGTACTATATATCTGAATAAAATATTCATTTTATTTATTCTTTATATTTTCCGTAATTTTAAATTTTTATAATTTATAAATATTCCTTATAGTGCATGTACATATTTAGAATAAAATAAAATCATAAAAAACACACTAAAATAAAATAGTATACTAAAAGACATAGATGAATTACTTATAATGTACCTACCTATAAATACCCCTATTTATTTAAGTGTACATATTATATCAGAAAAATACAACAAAAATATATTTATGTGTATTTAAATAAGTTATAATATATAAATTATGTATAAAATAATAAAATATAAAATATAAAATGAAAATAAAATACCTAATATATAGGTAAATATATCTATGGTTTAACCCTTAAAAAGTAACTATAATAAATTATTCCATAAAAATAAAAAAATTAGATTAAATTACTACATAAAATAATAAACACTTTTATTTTATAATTTTTAATTAATTAATTCATTTATTATTTTATTTTTTATTATTTATCATTTTCTCCAAGTTTTTATCGTCTTGTGTGATGTGGACCAATGAGGTCCAAGGATCTGTTGACCTCAGCTCAACTGGACCCTCGGCCTAGGCCTGTTGTGCGTTAGAGGATTGGACCTCACTTTGCCCTTTTCTCCAATCGATATGATCATCGATTTAGAATAAAGTCTTCAATAACTTTCTTCTTCGACTGAAGGCCTTTCACGTGGGATCATTGCGTCGATCCGAGGGCTTCTGTATCGACATGTGCACCTCGATCAACACCCTATATCCTTCTCTTGTATATATCCCCCTCTACATCTTCCTAGAATTTTTGGTTCCCCTTTTTTTCCGTTTCAGCACCTCATCTTGTACCCTACATCTAGAGCTTGGTGACAGCAAGCTCTCCAGCCAGTTTGCAGCAAGGCAGGTGATGTTGAAGGCGGTTCCCACCCATCTCTGACGATCTCCACTATTGAGTTCCATTTCGTGGGCTCCGATCTGCTTGAGGTTACTTTTTCTTGCTTTTTAGGTAGCTTTAGTCTTAGCATTTCATTTCTAATTTTTATTTTATGCTTTAATTAGCCATTTTATCTTAGATTTTAGGATTTTAACTTCACTGAAGCTCTAGAGCTCCGACCACCATTCCTCGTCATTGCACCATGTTTCGACCTCCATAGCCACCCCATTTCGTCTCCCCTTCGATTCTCCGCACTTCTCCCTTCACCAGACCCCCAGATCTCCATCAGATTCGAGATCCAACTCCTCCGCCTTGTCCGACGTTGACCCATCTCCTCCATTGTCATCTCGTCGTCCACCAATAATAGACCATACCTTCTTGCTTATCTACTGTCATTTTTGTTAACCCTTTTGCTGGTCTGGAAGGGGGCATTTGAGCATCAGTTGAATCCTAGGAAGAGCTCCAGGAGGATCAAAGCTCTAGACCCCATCCTATGGGGCTCAGACATTTTTGAAGCATCAGAGATCTTTGGGAAGGCAGTAGGAGTGAGCAGAGACCCTCGGCGGTGTCGGAGGAGGTCGGAGAAGTGAGCTGCGTCAGATTCAAACTCACTAAGTTTGAGTTCATCTGTTGTTCTTCCAGCATCCTCCGGAGCCATCAAATCAAGAGCACCTTCTAGATTAACCAGCTACCATCAGATTGTGAGGAGCTACCACCGTAAGATCTCATCCAAGATCTGATCTCATCCATAGTCGACGAACCAGCATCGTGCAACCTCAGAGCGACGCGTGTCAAGTGAGGTGCCTTCAGTCGTCCGATCTGTGCTGATTAGGGGTAAATTTCACATTTAACCCCTGATTTTTGTAGCATTTTTATGTGGTCCTGTAATTTAATCAATACACTTTATATTTTTTATGTTATTTACAGGTGAACCCCTAAACTTTTGAATATTGCATTTGGGTCCAATCCAGCTCAACTCACATCCCACGTGTGATGGGCATTTTGCACTGTTACCCCTGTAGGCTTGGAATTTAATATTTAAAGTTTAAATATAAGCTGAAAACTTTTGGGTATTTTGCGCTATATCCTTTTACTTTTATTTTAACTACAACTATACCCATGCTAGTTCATTTAGTTTTTGTGTTTGATCTTGAATTTTAAAAATATCATATGTGCTCCAAAAATTATAAAAAAATAAGCTATGTGCCTCTTTCAATACTGTCTCACGCTATATAATTAGATTTGCATTTTAGGCATTTTTCCTATCTATTAAAAATCAAAAGAGCATGTTTTATTTTCTGCTTCTTAAATATCCAAAATAATATAAAACAATATTTAAAAATTCCAAAAAAATTGTATTTGTTTATTATTATATTTTGTGCCTTAGATAAAAAATCTCTAAAAATAGAAAAAAAATCAATAAAAAATAAAAAGCTCCAAAATCCTTATATTCTAAAAAATCTTTTAAAAACGAAAAATATTTATTTTATATCTGAATTTTCTTTTTATTATATATTATTAATTAAAAATTGTTTTTGAAAATTTTGACTTTATTTAATATTTATAGACTCCAAAACAATTCAAACTAATTAAAAAGTCCCTGATTTTGTATATTTATGACTTGAAAATACCTAAAAATTAGCAAAAATTCCTAAAAACACAAAACATTAGAAAAATAGTCAAAAAATACAAAAATATTTTATTCCGTAATTTTTGCCTATTTTTAGCTGTATTTATAATAATATTGCCCTATATTATATATTTATATATAATATATATCTATATTATAGATTAAAAAAGAATTTAAACATCAGAAACTTATAAAATAAAAAAACAATTATAAAATAAAAAATACAAAATACAAAAACAAAATCCATAAAAAATACATAATTAAAAATCAACACAAAAATACAATAAAAAGATAAGATAGAAGAAACATTTTACATACCATTGCATAATCTATCATGTTTGCTCCATGTGTTGGACACTCTACATACTTACACCTATATACACACTTGTAGAGTTATAATTAAATTTAACTCCATATTTTATTTTGCATTGCTTGATCTATATTGTGGGTTAATTGTTGTTTGAATCACGGTCTCTTTTGGGTCGCCACAACGACTTTGTCTTCACCTTGTGAGGACATATTAGACCCGCAAAAAACCCTATTCAACACACACTCTGTAGATAAAAACCTATAAATAACCACTAACCTTATCCCTGTAAATACCTAATGTTAATTTTTCACCTAACTCTTGTAAATAACAAGAAGCACTCCTGTGTAAATAACTACACATAATTCTTTCACTAACTCTTTTATTTATCAAATTCCCTAAAAATTAAAAACGAAAAATCTGTAAAAATTTGCAAAATGTTTTCAAAACTTGCATAAAAATTTGCAAAACTTTTCAAAATTCCATAAAAATTAAAAATCACAAAATTACTTCACAAAAAATATTTCCTTGCATTGTACATAGCATCTTTATTTTTTGGAATATTCAAGACAATTGAACAAGTCAAAATAAAGTCTGAAGATTGGAGCTTGATATAGACCTTAATACACTTAATTTCAGAGGAACCCATTGAGGGCTGGAATTAGGGATACTTCATGTCACTTTGAATTAATTCTTTAGGTTCCATGAGATTACTCTCATGAGTCGATTCGATGTGTCTAAACAGAATCCTTCATATAATCCGTAAGACTCTTGAGATAGTGGCTTGATCATAAAACTCACACTTATTACTTTGCAAATCTCAGATGGATTGTTGAAAAATTCTGGACTCTAAGTCAGGATGATGCTAGGCCACTTCATCAAGGGTGGCTCAGGAACCATTCTTGGGGATTGTCAAAATTGATACTCTAACCTAATTCTTTTGATAACAATGATATATAAAGACTGGACACTTGTTTGATACAATGCTCTGGATGAGGAATGGTATGTCAATGCAACTTTTTCCGAGACCCCAAAACATGGACGGAACAAAAGATGCTATATCCGCCGGGGGACAAACAAGAATGCAGAGCAGTGCAAAGTCAAAGAAAATATCCAAAAGGAATCATATACAAAAAAATCTACCAAAAATTGAGCTTCAGAAAAAGCATGCTTCTTGGTGAAGATTCAGTTACACTGATCGAGCTTCACAAGGGAATGAAGACTGCACTAGTCCATTCTAAGTTCTTTTCGCTTTCTTCTAGTTTCTCCCCCATTCAATTGTAATCACCAGTAGCACCTGACCTTAGAAGGAAATACTTATCTCTATGAGGACGAGTTACTAAAAGAGCAAACTCCCTGATGGTTCAGTGATTTGTCTGAGAAGAGCCAAAAATTTGGCACATGGTTCTATCACTTCAAGGTAACAGGAGTATGCGGCCGAGAGGATGGTTTTGACCAAGCTGTGAAGAGAACTGAATGATAGGATTATGGAACCTAAGGGTTGTTGTGTCACATTTCCTAACATTAATGCAGTTCCAAACACACAAATAATACAAAGGTCTTCTCCGAGTTCCAAACTTTGACTTTATCAAGACAAGTTTAAGAGTCTAAAATTATTCCAAGTTATTTTTTTCTTTTCTTTATTTTATTTTTTGCACTTATTACATAAGTGTTTGCTAGGTACTAGCAAAGCAAGTATAGGGGGTGATGAATCCTCATTTCATCACCTTTATTCTTCATTTTGGTCTGAAATCCCTAGTTAAATGCATGTATATCTCATTACTTTATCAAAATAAACACATTATAAATTACATAAAATATTGTATAAAATACTATATATAATTCTAAAAGAAAAGAATAAAGGAAAGAAAAGAAAAAGAATGAAGTATCATAGACAATGAGTGACCCTAGACCTTAAGACCTAGTCATCATGATGACTTGATCGACAAGGAATAAAGTCGGGGGAGATAGGGTAGAGAAATTGTATGTAAAATGCACAAAACCGTAGTTTTTAATTCATCTCTATACAATTTGGGACCTATTTATTTTATTATTTTTATACCTCAAATAATAAAACCCTCAACATGAATATTGTAATAAAAATACATAGAAAAATAAAAAATTGATTTCACTAAAAAATAATTCATAGTGTGGCCGGGACTCACAAAATAAAAAAACCACAAAGAAAACTTTGCAGACCTGTATCTTCTCTATACAGAATCAAAATTGACCAAACTCAACTTTATTATTCATAAAATTCAATAAGCTATTTAATAAAAGTGGTTTCATTCAATTTAGGATTAATGCAAAAGTTAGGTTTTGGGCCCCCATTGTGCAATATACTTGTATAAAATATTCAATATATTTATTCTTAATTCTTTGTTTTATTGTATTTTTATAAATTGTAAATTTTATTTAAAAACATGTACATAATTAAAATAAAATAAAATAAAACCATTAAAAGAAAATAAAAATGAATAATGTATTTCAATCCACAGATGAAATATACTATAATACAACTATAATAATCATGTACATAATTAATTGAGTACACAAATAAATTCAAAAAAAAATGTAATAAAAATACCTAAATGTTATTGAAATACAAAATAACTATATATAATAATAAAATGTAAAATACAAGTTGAAATTAAAGCAAGAATACATGTATATTTACCTATATACATGTAAATATTAACGTACAATAAATAGCCTTGCAAAAATAAATAAAAATAGACATTAAATACTACATTAAATTACAAATATTTTTTATGTTTTAACGTAAAACTAATTTATTTATTTATTTATTTCATTATTAATTTTTCAAGGTATTTCAGCCATGGAATTTTGTAGTTGTTCCATGTGGACCAACCAAATTGCAGCGTTGGTTGACCTCAATCAACAGTACATCTCCCATCCACCGTGTTAGAAACCTCGGTTTCTCCACTTCTTCTCCATTTTTTCATGCCAATTCCATGCCTCCCCTCACCTCAAGACAACCACCTTCGTGCAGCCTGCACATCCATCACCTTCGCCCACTACCGAATATACACCAACCCCTTCGCCATTGCATGCCACCATGCCTCGAAAACCATCAACCTCCAACCTATAAAACTTCCACAATCTCTAATTTTTTACGATTTGATCCCTCTTCTTCTAATCTTACCCTTCAGCTCTGGTGTACCTCATCCTCTTGGTGATAGCACGAGGTTAGGTTGAGATGCAATGAAGAGGAGACACGGAGGAGGCTGATCCAACCTCATCACCGACGACCAGCTGGAGCTTTTGCTTCTTTGGCCCTTAGCCGAATCGAGGCCCCCCTTTCCCACTTTATTAGGTAATACATTAGGTTTAATTCCATTTCACATCTTTATTTTCCATTTTATTGCCTAGATTAGATCAATTTAGGAAGCCCCTTTTGACCTAGAGCTTGATATCTAGGCCAAAATCCACTGTGCTCGACTGTTCTTCCGCCCCGATCATCATCTGAAATCGCTAACCTACACATTCTCCACATTTCCCCCATCGGTCCAACCAAGATTCACTGTGAACCTGGCAAATCGGGTCTCTCACCTTGCCTCTCACTAGAACCTCATCACCACCCCCATTCCCTTAGTCATTTTGCTTCTTAAATCGATCTAGGAAGTAGCCCTCGAGCTGGATAATATTTTGATGCAGGTTAGGAGGTTTGAACACCTCCCTGGAGTCGAGTAGATCACCATGAGCACCTCCAGGTCACCTAGAGCCACTTGAGCTCCCAAAGCCACATCGAGACCAACAGAGCTCCTCCAGCCACCACATGTACGTGCGGAAGGCCACCAGGAACCCATTGTAGTTGTTGGAGCACAGATAGACCCCCTTCCCCTTGTTCTTCCCATGTTCTTCCTGACCCCCTTCCAACCATTAGATCAAGAACACAACCCATGTCTAACTTGGGTTTTTCTATTCGAAGGTGTACGTGAGCTCAACCGCAGGATCTGCCATGCGTCATCCAAGCAATGGCCCAATGAACTGGCGTTAAGTGGGTAAAATTGCAAGACCACCTCCATGCACTTTGTATTTAAAGAATAACCATGTAAATATATTAATTAGTCTTATATTTTATGGAAAAATTGCAATGAATCCCTTGTATATTTTGGATATTGCAAGTAGGTCCACTACTAGGTCACCTTATGTGGTCCCCCACGTGAGTGGCCATTTTGTACTTGTACCCCTAAAGATTTCACTATTTCTATTTAGTATAAAAAGTTTAATTTGCAGTTCAAAAATTTTGTTTATTTTGCATAGAGAGCCTCACATTTATTTTATATTGCAAATATACACATGTCAGCTTATTTTTTTTATTTTTGCATTTTTTTATAAATAGTTGTCGTGCTCCAAAAATTGTGCAAAAATGGGGGTAAATGTCTGATTAAATGCCAATTTATGCCATATTTTCCTTTTATCATTTTATCTACATTTTCCATTTATTAAAAAATTAAAAAAGAGCACTTTTATTCCTTATTTGACTTAAAAAATACAAAAAAATATATAATCTTCAATAAAAATTACATACAAATTAGCTATTGTTTCTTATACATTTTGTCACCACGGACCAAAAATCACAAAAAATCAAAAGAAAACCAAAAAATAGAAAACCCTTCCAAACCCTAAAAAATTACAAAATAATTTCAAAAACTCCAAAAAATAGTTTATTGTTATATATATATATATTATTTTCTTCATATAAAAATTAGTTTTGAGAAAATTTGGATCAATATTATATTTTCAAATCTCAAAACAATGCAACATATTTAATTAATCCTTGATTTGTGATATTTTAATTTAAAAAAATACAGAAAATAGCAATCACTAAAAAAACTCACAAAATAGAAGAATAATTAAAAAAACAAAAATATTTTATTTTGTCATTTTTTACTATATATAGTTATATATAATATCAGACAGAGGTGACCTAGTAGTGGACCCACTTGATGTGAATCAAGGATGAAGATCAAATGTGTTTGGGTTAGGTAGGCGTAAATAAATGAGGTGACATCCTTGATTCGCATTGCAATCCATGGGTCAAAGCCACCCAATTTCTATCATGTATATAATATCGCATATCTCATCGAAGCCTAGGGAGCTCGATCTTGGTCTCGTAACACCAAACCCATCAGGGAGAGAAACCTCTTGTGACGATAGCTGCATTTCTCCATGTGTCGACATGTAGAAGGGTTGGATTTGAGCCCCCCTCTGTCAGAGAGAGCATATCCAGGCAGTGGACCTTGCTTCCCAATTGAAAACCCTATCGAAGCCTAGTGTAAACTTTAGATTTAGCTTCATTTTCAAGTCTGTGATGTAGATTTAGTGTTTATTTCCAAGTTTATGTAGTTGATTTGTATTATTTTCGATCTATTCAGTACACCGGAGCTCCTACTCCAACCACAGTTCCCTTTTAAAACTCCTGTGAACCGAGCACCATGCCATCATATTTCTCGTCACACTCTCCATCTAATTGAACCACCTAATCAACAAGATCTTGCTTAGATCAGTGAAATGTCTCCATCTGCCAGCAGTACGTTGGAGACCTATTCCATCTAATCTCTTTTCTATTTACCCCATTTTTATGAGTCGAGAGTGTGCCTCTCGAACCTAGGAATATTTTGAGCAGGTTCAAGTGCCGAACGACTCCATTTGGACTGGTTTGAGGACTTGCTGAGCTTTCCCAGACCGCTTGAGAAACCATGACTCATAGGTCTCTTCCAGTGAGATCTGGACCTCTTGAGAGACCCTAGATGATATGGTACACTTTCAGGAGGCGATTAGGATTCATGCCATGTCGTGACACCACTGAACGAGCGAGCAACAAGTGGTCGAAGGTCGGGGAAGGAGTTGTTCTTCCCCATTCTTCAACCCCATCTTAGAGTCATCCAATTAGGGAGAGATTCAAATTCTATTCCTATCCATTCAATAAGACTCGAAGCAATGTGTGTCCCTAGTCATTGATCAAGATAAGTAGAGCGTTCATGTCTGCTAAATAGAGCACACATGGGGGTATTTTGCACAATTGAGCCCTCATTTTTTATTTAAGTTTTAGTTTTTAAACGTTCATCTATAGTGTAATATTTTTTGGATATTTTTCACGAGGATCCCCAACCTTTTTGTATTTGCATTTTAGTACAGTGCCACGTCACCTCACATGGGGGTCCATGTGAGGTGCTTTTGGGAAATTTTGCAAGGGATCCCTTATACTTTCTAAATGTGTTATTAAATGCCCAGATCGTTTTGTTAAATTGTATTTTAGACCTTGACAGGAGCATGTATAACACATGTATTAGGAAATTGTGTACCTTCGCCCATAGATTTTGATAATATGTTCTAAAATGCTCTAAAATTTCTTAGATATTTCATTGGACCGTGTATTGTAGAGTAATTTATTTCCTTGCATTTCATTTTTATTAAATGCTTCTAATGATCCATAAATGTTAGGAAATTTATTGGAATGGATTAGAGATTGATCTGATAAAATTTTTGTATGACATTTTTTGTTGAATTTCATGTTCATAAACAATCAGAAATGCATGATTTATCCCTTTTTCCTATTTTGATGATTCCGTAAAAATTACAAATATTTTCAAAAATCCCCAAAAATACGATAGGTCTAATTTGTTATATTTTATCACATATCCAAAAATCTTTAAAAATTTCAATAAAAACCCCTTAAAAATCAAATAACATTGAAAATCTTATCGAAATTTAAAAAAATTTCATAAGATCCAAATACTAGTTTTCTCTCCCTCTCTCTCTGAATTTTTTTATTATATAAATTTCATAATAAAATTAAGTGGGTAATTTTTCTAGACTAATAGCTATTTTTAAAACCCTAATTAATTTTTTTAATTTCTTTTTACATTATTTTCCTTTTTACTGCGTTTTAAAATTCTCTAAAATATAAAAGCTCCTCCGATATTCCAAAAAAATAGGAAAGTATAAAAAATACAAAAATATTTTATTTCTTGCATTTCTTTTATTTTTGCTTATTTTAAAATCCTAAAAACATTTTCTTTCTATTACCTTATAGTAGCACTTAAATCATTATGAAAATTAAAATATAAAATTTATAAAATTAAAAACCCACAAAAACATAAAAATTACAAAATATAAAATTCTAAAATATTAAAAGCACATAAAAGTATAAATATCATTAAAAACCCACAAAAATATAAAAATAAAAAATACGAAAATAAATAAAATAAAAATCAAAAAAATATTATTAATTAATATTAGTTAATAATAATTTTGTCTATCCTCATTATGCTTCCCTGAGTTCGACACTCTACCATACTTACACACATACACATTATGTAGAGTTGTAATAAATTTGGACTCACATATACACATTGATTATATTGGTTATGGGTTAATTGTTGATTGATTGAGGGTTTGGTAAAAGCAGCAATTACTTGTCTAGCATGTTAGGAAGTAGGCCAGACCCCCGTCAAATAACCGTCAGGCTAGCCCACCCCACCCCTCCCTTTCCCTTGGAATCCTGGCTTGGGACTAGTAGCATCCCTTCGACCTATAACATGTATTAGGGGTGGAAGCCCTAACTATTATCTATTGGGCTAAGGAGGATTGTCGAAAGAGTTTTGACTGCTATAAGAAGAACTTAAACATTGACGAGTGATCGAACTCTATTGATTTGATAGTGTAGCTTCACCATTATAAACTGACTAAATTCTTCTTGAAATTATCGAACAAATTGAAGTCATAAAAAAGAGTTGTTGAGAGAATCATTAAGAAAGAGCTTCTTGCTTTTCTAGAGAGAATAAGTGTGATTACTCGAAATGTGTGTGTTCAAACAATAGGTATGGGATCCCTTATATAAGGGTCAAGGAATATGGTCGTTGGTCTATAATGATTGATCAAGTAAAATAGTATAATCGATTAGATGGAAATGGTTGATTATATAAAAAAGTATGGTCGATCAGTTCTGATCGTTGGGATGGAATTTGAATTATGATTGATCAAGTCAAAAGGTGATGGTTGATCAGGTATGATCGACCAGTCAAAGTTACATGGTTGATCAGTGATGGTCGATTATTGAGAACATATAGTCGATCAAAATTGAATACTATGATATCTTGATTTGCAAATTATTTGTTGAAGCTTTAGAGAGATTAAATTCCAAAACAATACAAGTAAATAAAAAACCATTTTTTAACCAAGTTAACGTGACTTTCTGAGCTTTTGTTGTCCTTGAAATTGACAATGGTTTCACAGATTAGTTGATTTGAATCATACTTGTAGTCATGTAATCAAAATACATAAGTGAGCGACTATGATATATACATGTGTATATGCCATCCTAAAACCTCATAGAAACTAACAAGAAGAAGTCCTCAAATATAGAACACTTAGAAATTTCAAATCAAGCGAGCTGACCAGACTTCTCACAGACCTTGAAATCTATTTGGATGATGAATTCCAAAGATTGAACCAATGAGCTAAAATCAGATGGTTTCCTGAAGGGGATTGCAATAGAAAGTTCCTATAAATGGTTACCTCGACAAGAAAAGGTAGGAACCACATCCTAGCATTGAGGGGTTCTCGCATACTGACATACACAACATCTCCAAAATAGTCATTGACTTCTATCAGAATCTTTATTTTAATCCTGAAATTGGTCATCATATCCCATTCAAACTCGATCCCATGCTGATCAGGAGACTAGACTACCCAAAAGATCTTGTTGTTGTCATTAGTGAATAAGAAGTATCCAAGGTGATCTCAAAACTGGAGACTAGACTACCCAAAAGATCTTGTTGTTGTCATCAGGCCTATGGCAAATTATGGTTGGGGCATCACAAACTTGGGATTTTCGATCACTTTATGTTATCTAAGGCATGGATTGAACTCCAAGAAGATCCTAAGTCCCTAAAATTCAAAATCATGAAAGCACAATACCACCTTTCCAAATCTCTACCCTTGGCTGACAATCCTAGAGCTGACGACTCCAACTATTATCGAGCTATCAAATTGGGTTCGTCTCACATTCGTGGGCCGAGTTCCAAAGTTATGGGGTCCAGGGATCAAGCCTTACTCTAGTTGGAATGCATATTAAAGACCAAACATTTAAAGTATGTTTCCCAAAATTATGAGATCATGTGCTGAATAAGAATGTTTCCATTTCCAAAGCCATTACCACCTTATCCATTAGATAGTACTTGGCTCAAGGCCCTTGCTAGACGAACCGTGGCGCTCAAAGTGCCGAAATCAGAAGTACCGCCTCACACGATAGAGTGGATCCTCTGCTGTGGTGTTGTCCTGTTGTGATCGTGTGAGCATCTTGATCTTGATCAAGCGGTTTACACGATTTTGCACGATACAGGTCCGCAAAAAGTGCAAAATCGTGCGAACTGCTCGATCAAGATCGAGCGGCGCACATGGTTATTGCAGACTCTGCTGCATTTCTGCCTACAGCAGACGATCCAACCTCCTCACACAATTCCTTACACTTATACTTCCTCGAGAAATTAGGACCAGTTTGTCTTAACAAACGATTTTGTTTCATCCTATCCCATGGGAGAACGTCTGCGGAACTCCATGGTCTAAAATATTCCACTCAAAAGTTTCTTTCTTCGTATGGTCGGCAATACATACGCAAGATAAACTCCACCTTTTCAAAATTAGTTCTGTAAATGCCTGTGCCCTATGCTTATCCGATATAGAAAGCCCATCGCATGTATTTATTAGATGCTCCTTTACAAAACAAGTACTTAACCTACTGAGTTTTAATAGCTTCGAGAATGGTTTGAAAAGTTTTTTGAAATACAAAACTTCTATTTGAATTCATCCTCGTATTGGTAGATGAAAACCAAGTGGAGATCTACTAGGTGGTTGACCAAAAAGGAGCGATGTTCAAGGATTTTCCAAGGTATCTCTCATCCACTCTCCAAAATTGTGAATCCTTGAGCACTAATCTTGTTTGCTCCAATATTCTCACTTCCCCTTCTGAGTAATGCTAGGCATGTGTTCTTTATCTAAGGGCGTGTTTGGTAGGAGAATTAGCCCCAGAATAAAGAGTTAGTTCTCCTCCCGACACGGTTTCTAGAGGTATGATTATTCCTCATTATTTCATCTTATTTCACTACTATTCCTATCTTTATCCCACCTTACCTACCCTTATTTCAACTTATTCTACGTATTCATATCCTCCAGTCGAACGGAGAATGGATCATTATTCTCCTTATTTCCTATCCTTATTCCTGCCTATTCTTGAACGGAACCCCCACTAATTGTCTTAGTGCTTGTTTGCCCTACAACTAGGATGTACTTGTCACCAGCATGCTCCAAAGAAGTGAAGTGATGCCCCGCCTCTAGTATGCAATCATAAGGCTCCTGATCCACATGTTTACTTTTTCGCCTCTACTTGCAATAGGTCCATTTGTTGTAAATTTTGAAAAACATTATCTTTGAAGAAATTCTTCGGTTGTACTAAATATCGAGCTTCTAGTCCGTAGGCCTTGTGGTTTGCATAGTGAGGATCGTCTGCAGTACTGCAGACATCTATGGTAAAAGTGTGAATCCTTGGAACCGCTCGATCTTGATCAAGCTGTTCGAACAAATTCATACTTTTTTGTGAGCCCTACGGTGCAAATTCGTGTGAACAGCTCGATCAAGATAGAGCGGTTCGGACAGTCGCAGCAGAGTCTGCAGTACTGCAGACAATCCGCCGTGGTTTGCATATTATCCGGAACAAGTTAATCACGTATCTATTTTTTTATGGAATGAATTCTGGTCGTTTCCTACGCAAATGCATTGCATAAGAATTAAGAGGAAAAAATTCAAGCAGTTAATAATATATGTTCAAAGGCTCATCTGAAAGTGAAAGAGGAAACACGTTTACGAAATTTAAGAGGAGAGAGAGAGAGTATGAAATCACTAATGGCTACTAAATGCCGTAGTTATTGAACATACGTCAATATATAAGGAGATCTATTATATCTGATCGAGTGGAAGTTACCTATCGGAACACGAACTAACGAGTTTGAATGAACACAAGTTCTTAAATTCATCTGGACATATTTCTCATAATTACGTGAGCATTAGCATTATATGTTTTCAAAACGTTCTGTCACATTTTTAATGGCCCGAACTTAAATTATCTCTTAAATCCACTTCTATTCTAACTTACGTGTTTGACCTAAACGGCTGAACCCATGCACAATAAAACTTAAAATCACGTAATGGCATCTACGACTCTATATATAGCAGTGCGTGGTGATCCCTTTCTCTCCATCTCCCATCTTCCTCTCTTCCATGGCTTCAAGGTTGCTGCTTTCATTCGCTCAAGTTCTCCTGCTGCTTGCAGCTGTGATTAATGCCAGGAAGGTACACGAAGAGGATGGGTTTGATGCCAACTACAACATATCATTTGGAGAGAGCCACGTCTCTTTTCTTCACCACGGTGATGTGGTGCAGCTCTCCCTGGACAACTACACTGGTCCGATTTCTTCATATAATTTTGATCGAGATCTTCATCCGATTTGTAATCTAATGCTTGTTTTGCAGGATCTGGATTCCTGTCTAAGTTGAAGTACGGGTCGGGTTTGTTTAAGTTGAGGATCAAGGTGCCCGGTGGTGACACCGCTGGAGTAATCACAGCTTTTTATGTAAGATCATACTCTGGGACGCATCGCAAACTTAAATATTCCTTGTTCTTATAAAAAAATATCGAAATAAAAGAGGATGGAATAGATATCTAATCTCGCTGCTGCTTAATATAAATTAGTTACGAGTCTTTTAAAGATAAAGCAACGAGGTTGAGTTCAAATATCATGGATAAAAGTAGCGTGCCATGGCTGCAAGTGTATGCATACATGAAGGATTTGCCATGATTGCAAGGTGTTGCCCTCCATGCCTTTAGGTTTAAGCCTTGAAATCCGGAGGCAATGCCTTTTTTTTGCTGAACCTCGATGGTGTTGATGAGAACCTTTTTCTCTAACTACGATTAGTAAAGCAGAAAATGCTCATGTCGTTGCATACCGCACTGGATAAATATAGTGCAAGTGAACCTTTTTGTTTCACTTGTGAGTTTGTGTGACTTTGATATTATCTTTCTTGCACTATAGCAGATTGGACTTTTGTAGATGTTTTAAACATGGGGATATGTAGTACAACGTCAAGCTAGGTCTATTTGGGTGACTTTCTAATTACGTCAAGTTGACCTGCGGCAAGAAAATTTTATATGAATATTTGTTGTTATATTTTTCGATTTTGAATCTCTAACAAAGACAAATATTCGTTTTGAGGTTTTAATTGTTGATGTACTTCATAACGAATATCATATTTATTTTTATAGTTTGGTATAACGATTATTATTAGTTGACTTTTTTGTCAAAAATTTGTATTGCTTGTTTCTAATATAGTAACGGTATACTAAAAGGAAAAATAATAAATAACTGTCGTTTTATGATTCATTGTTACTAATATAATAACGAATATTAATTTCATTACAATGTAAATAATCAAACAACAAATAATACTCGTTGTTATTCATATAACTACAAAAATATGGCAACAAATATTAAATTATTAGTTGTCTTGGATCAATTTTATTAAAGTGATCCATTCAGGAAGCAGGGTCGTTCCTAAGGGTATTTTTGATGTGCAATGGCCTAGGGTCCATCTTTAGGGGTTCATCTTTACTTATGATCCAATCTATAGTTTAGGAAATATCCTCTTTTACATATATCATAGAGCAATATTAATTATATTTATTATACATAATTTGTAAAGTCAAAATAACATATAATTTATAGGATCAAGTATCATCCCATCTTCATCCTTCTATATATTTGCCTAAAGACAAAAAAATCACAATCTTGTACGTTCCAATCTCTTATGCGTAAATCTGATGATTTTTATTATTGCTATTATTCTCATTTGGTTGTAGATACAACCCGTGAGGGGCTCCATTTATTGTTGTTTACATAGCCCTTACTTTCCCCTATAACATTTACAGAGAACACGAGCTCCCTCCATGCTTTTGTACAGGGGTTCAAATTTTCTTTTGCCTAGAGCACACGAAATGTCAGGAACGACACACAGGAAGAGATTGGAAAACGTCAAGATTGGTTAACCTATTTTATCAAGATAGAATCAACACAGCTTGATGTTGATCAGATGCCAAGTTTTATATGATTTATCTCAATTTTTATTAAAATAAACATCGAGAAAAGGTTGTCAGTTTTTAATGTATTGTCATTAATAAAACCGGATTTATATATACATTTATTTTTTAAAAAAATAACATCCTTTTGCATAACATCCTTCGCCATGATGAACTTATGGCGACGAGTGTATCGTCAACATAACAGTACTATATTACTCGTTATTCGAATATCTGAGACGCCCACACCTCAAATTAGCTGCAACAATTCTTACTTTTTGGAATTACTGTTTCATATTTGTTAAAAATGCTTCTTTTTAATCAGAAGTGTGTTTTTTTTCAGCTGCACACTCAAACTGAAAGCAGACACGATGAATTAGATTTCGAGTTTCTGGGCAACAGAGAAGGAAAGCCGATTGGACTGCAGACCAATGTCTTCGTTAATGGGATCGGAGGAAGGGAGCAGAGATTAAACCTGTGGTTTGACCCCTCCGCAGATTTCCATGAATACCGAATCCTCTGGAATCCACATCAGATAGTGTGAGCTACAAATTAATCCGATTCCTCCATTTTTTTATTAATAACGCTCATATGAAAGGCATGCAAGGGGTATCCTTAGTTATTTCGATGAAAAAATTAATTTCAAATAACATGGTCTAATTTTCTTAAAATTCTCTTTAATCGAACTCGTCTTTCTGGGAAAGTCAGAGGCCTGGAGATAGCCATAGTTATGAGTATCGACTATATATGGTTGATAGCCATTTTTATATTTCTACTATATTTGGTAGATGCACATATGAGAAGCTTTGCATTATTCAAACGTCTACGCCATTGAGCTCGGTAGTTGTTGACTTGAAAGAATGCAGCTTCTCTCGTCGTCATTGTTCTTATCCAAAGATGTGTTTCTCCATGATATTTTTTTTTAGAAAATGCTGGGGAAAATCACAGCCAAATCATGGGATGTGTGGCCATCTATTCCTATCATCCCTCCCCCTTTTTTCCAAGTTAGAATTACCAACAAACTATACGAAGAAGACTGCTCCAGACAAAAATGTATGGACATATGATATTGACCCTTGTAGACGTCCTTACAAACATATGTTATTATAGTACCATATGCGTACATAAATGGTGTTTTTATTATTCTTTCTCTTCATGTTTTTGGAACTTTAGACATACTATGACCCCGTCATGAACTTTAAGATTCATGATATATATAGTCCAAAACGAACCAAATTTAGTTCATATTATGAATTAACCACAAGAATAAAATGGCTTTATAGCGACAAGAATTATTGATATAATTTCCATATTATCCAATATATATACAACAATTTACATTTTTCATTGAAAAACTCAAAGAAAGGCATTCATTGACGGGAGGCGGATCGTCTGCTGTGGTGTTGACCCTGATGTGATGGCACGAGCCGCTCGATCTTGATCGAGTGGTTCACACGATGTTGCACGGTACGGTCCCACAAAAAGTGCAAAATCGTGCGAATCGCTCGATCGTGATCGAGCGGCGCAGAAGGCTATTGCAGAATCTGTTGTATTTAGGCCTGCAGCAGACGATCCTCTCTATTCTTTGACGTAATACTATTGCCCATTGTTAACTTTCGCTTTAAATTTGTGTTAAGGGATTTTTACGCTTATGAACCAAACCATGCTTTGTACAAACCATCAATAGCATTCATGATCCTAGATATCGACTCAATGCTCTCTTCATCTCCTCCATTGCTTCCCCCTCCCTTCGTTTCTGCA